>JAVQJL010084985.1:0-53993 GCA_036024295.1 Nannoperca obscura
ATATATATAGATATATATATATATATATATATATATATAGATATATATATATAGATATATAGATATATATAGATATATAGATATAAGATGTCTAAAACTGAGACCAACAAGAGTCCACAGCAGGAAAACAGAGGAGCAGAGGAGAAGTCCGGTTGTTTGTGTACCTGGCTGGCTCCTCTGTCAAAGCTGTCGGTGAGGAATTCCAGCTGTCGGATGGTTCGAACCTGCGTGGGCATCTGAATCACCCTGACAAGCTGTTTGCTGTCCAGACACCAGAGGTGCAGCAGGTTGGAGCGCCCACCAGCAGCAAGGCTCTTACCGTCCCTGCCAACATAAGTCGGGTATATCAGTGTTTGATGAAGCCTTCTTTTCCAAAACTGCTTTTGCTTTTATTGTTCTGATAAAGTGTTGAGAGGCTTGGCGGGGGGGTGGGGGGGGGCTTCATAATAGCATTGCTATTAGCAGTTGTGATGTAAGAGACCCACCGTGTGACAGCAAAGGTCTTGTAGGAGATTTTGGGTCCGCTGTCAGGGATGGGCAGCTGGTATTTACAGAACAGCGTGTCGCTCTCCCAAGCAAAGATGGAGTCATCGCTCAAACAGCTGAGAATGGTGTTACTGAGAGGCAGGAAAAACACCTGCAACACAAACAACAGTGTGTCAAAACAACAAAGATAACAAATAACAAATGTAGTGTGTGCCATACATTTACTAGAAGTACAGTATTATCAGCTTAAAATTAAACCGAAACTTAAATTCTTAATTGACCAAATTAATCATTTCAAAAAGTCCTCAATCCTCAGATGAATGTTTACCTACTACGGTTTGTAAGTGTTGTTTTCATTTGGTATGTGTGCATGTTTACCCGCTGAATGCCAACAGACTGTTTGATGTTGAGCTTCCTCTTCCTCTGGAAGGTGTCCAAGTCCCAGAGCTGAGCCGTGTCTGAGGATGTGCTGATGGCGTAGCGACCCGAGCTGTGGACAGAGATGGACGAAACTGCTCCCTCATGACCCCGCATCCAACTGACCAGCTGCTTTGTGTCTGTGCAAAGAGGCAGAAGGCAAATATTAGAGAACAAGTTCACATATAGTAAATATGATGGTGAGGGACAGTGGATTATCGCTTTCCACTAACTTAAGCAGCTTTGGGACTGAAAGAAAGATAATCAAACAATAGGACTAGGAATAGATAGAACAAATTAACTTGTGTGAAAAAGTCCAGAGAACCTAAAAACAGTACACCCCGAAAAAGTACCATAAAAAGAAGGAAGCAATGTGTGGATGTGTCCGTCTTACCTTTGTCAAAGCACTTGATGGTGTAGTCAGCCAGGGCCACAAGAAACTCTGTGGTCCTGCGGAGGCTGAATGCCAGAGCAGTGCAGGCCTGCCCTGTCTTCTGCACCAGACGGAATCTGCCCCAAGAAAGAAGCAACGAAAAACACAAGATCAGATAAATGTGAAAGAGAAATGCTGAGTTTAGTGGGTACGGGCTTCTCACTTTGAGGTTCTGCTCTAAATGTGCATGTATTTATTTTCATATTTTACTGATCTAAATAGAACATAAAGGTGAGAGAGGAGACGTGTCGACACACACACACACACACACAAACGTGTGGGCACAGTAATAACAGAAGTGGACCATGAATGTGAATATTTGCATGTAACTGTCATAAAGCAAATCATGTTAATTAAATATAATGCAAGTGACAAACAAACAAAATTATTTGTGGTCAGCCACCTGTTTCTACTGATGTCAAAGACATAGATGTTGCCATGGTGATCTCCAGCCAGGAAGGAATCGCCTGTGGTGTCAAAGGCCACATGGAGGAAACGCACCGCCTTGGCATGCTGAACGGTGCGGACCACTGTCACCAACACACTGAGGGTAACAAACAACACACCTTCAAGGCAAAACACACTCTCAGATGAAAAGCAGCAGGTTTCAGTGAATCATGGCTGCTCTCTAGTGGTTACAATACACCCTGAAAAACTATTAAATGCTGTTCCCCTGCTACAGCTTCTCTCATGACCAATTTCCCTTTGAGGCTGCTCAGTGGGATGCAGCTGAGCGGCACAGATTCATCAAGTGGCCTGAGATAACTTTGTTATGAAACGGTGCTATATAAATAAAACTGAATTGATGTATCATAGTTGTTGCACATTTTCTTTTTAGATCGACTAATCAATGAATTGACTAATCGTTTCAGCTCTACAACGTATGTCTGAAAACCCATGGAGTGATGAAATATGTTGAATAATAATGTGATATTAGACTGCCTATCGGCTGTGATTTGATTTGCTTTTACTTTCCTTGACTTAAAGCAGTGATGTGAATTTTCTGGACTTGATTTAACTTGAATAGCTTTAATAATGATTTTTATCACCACCCACAACCTAGACGAGACTGAACACTATATGAAACCCTTTATGCCTATACTGTAGGTGGAGGTGGTGTTGCCAAGTGGCATACCTTGGGAGTATACAGTATAAAGTTAGAGTATATAACGTTATATATAGAGTGTTTGTCTTTCGTGCTTACAGTTGGTACTTGTTTGGATGTACAAGGAGTGCAACAAGTGTGAACTAAATTGCAAGCAGTTAACATTAGCCACCTTACGATGTTAATTTAGGTTCAAACGTATATTTCAGAGAAATCTTACAAAATAATCCATACAAATCGGACACTCCCTAATCTTAATATTAAATTATTTCACACCTACCCTTTGCCTGGTGTTGGTTTACGATGCCAGACTTTCCCCTCTTCTTTGTTTCCGATGTCCGTCACCTCCATTTTAAAGACGTCTGTATTTAGAAAGCAGAAGAATATATAGCAATTGCTTAACTTCTTACTGCCCTAGTTTACAGTAACATGGCTAGCTAACGGGCTAGCCGGCTAATCTATTTACAGGCGGAACAAACAGCGCGAAATTTGAAAGAGCAACATTCAGTAAAGTTGTATTTAGATTTAAGTTACGACCAGAGAAGCCGTAAGCTCAGCACCATTTAGTGTCAGTCAGAGTCCAACAGTCTCCTGGAAGTTTAACAGACACTACGCTAACAGTTCTCTTCAACTTCAGGAGATGTTTAATTTGTTTGTTTTGGGGACGGTTATTTGACGCCCAAAGTTGACGTAAAAGGTAAACTGGTGCATGCATTATGGGAGTTGTAGTTCAGAAAATTGTAAATCTCATTACTTCACTGAAATCGATTTAAAGACAGTCGTTGTAAATGCAGATTATGACAGTTATAAAGCTTGAGTAGCACTCAAGAAAATGTGGAATATTAAAATGTACATAGTTTAGAAACAGTACAGTTGATAATTATTTGATTAAAAAATTACACCCTGTTTAAATTTGGAATTGTTTCTTTGCTCAGTGAGCACCTCCACACTGCCAGGAATAAAAGTCTGTATGTTGAATAATTGACTTTGTTTCCTTTCATTGATTTGGTCCAAATGTTGACCATTTAAAATGTATTATATAGCCTAGTATAAAAACATGGGGATCAGCCTATACAATTCTAAAAAAAATGTTTTACTAAGTGTTTTAATTTGCTATATGTATTTTATGTAATTGCAGATCCAAGCTTAGCATTAAAACACAGGAAAAGTGATCAAAAATCAATAAAATATATTTTGTTGTTTTTCCAAAATGGCCCTGGAAGTCTGAATGAAATGCCCACTGGGACTGTTTCTGTGCCTTGACTATGTGTTTATGTTTGCAATCTGTCTGTACTGTATTGTCTGTGGGTTTTGTATGCTCTGTCAGTCACAACCCAGTCTTGCCAACATACAAACCAAAGCACAATCACACATCAGCTATAGTGATTTATGAAACAAAAACTTTTGTCTTAATCTTTACTGAGATAAAGATGTTAAGACATAACTGCAACAAAGTAAAAATTACACATATATAAAACAATGTGCATGTGTGTAAATGTTTAAAGAAAATATGAAACAAGCTTAAAAAAACGCTCATCCTTACAATGTATCAATAGGTTTATTGAATTAGTTTAACAATTATTTCACATCTCCTCATTCAAAAGCCTGAAACCTAAAACTTAACAACTGAGTAGTGAGGCGAGACCATGAGGTTTCATAAAAAGGGATCATTTGCATGAGTATAGTTTCTCAGCATTATGCTTGTTCTTATTTACATGCATCCCTTCCCTCTCTAACAGATGCGACTGCCATCCAAACCTTACTCCAGCTTGCCCATCTACTTCAATGTTTCGACAAATCTCCTCCTCACAGGGGGCTAACGTAAGAAAACTGTCGCGTCTGCCACGCCTCTCTCTGTTGCTGGCTGCTCATGGATGACAAAGTGGGAGCTTTTGCAAAGTTCACAGGAAGAACTATAATAAAGCAAAACCAAAAGATTGTGTGCGAATTAGTAAAAGTACATCCGGTTCTAACATTTCTCTTTCAAACTAAGAGCATAAAATGAACCAGCCTTCAAAATAATTCGATAAGTAGGTAAATAACTAAATACATATATAAATGGACAAGCCCACAACTTGAAAATAAGAAATAAATAAGGAATAGACAGGCCGTATTTGGTGTTGTATTTTACTGTCAAGTTAGTGTCCACTGTCAACATCCTGTCAACATCCCCCCCATCAGCTGGAACAGCAGTCACTTGCTTTTACTTTGAAAAGCTGAACCGGACGTGTGTGCTCTGATCTCACTAACTTATGTAAAGCTAGCTCCCTGTGATTAGCCACGTCATGTAAACTTAGCAGTGGAGCACTTCTGATATAAGGGCAGTGAGGGGTTGCAGTTTTTGGGGGTATCACTTTATTTTCAAAGAGGAGCGCTTGTTTCAGGATTATAAATCGGCAGGGAATCGTATGGCAAGATGTCAGATATCGGGGACTGGTTCAGAAGCATCCCTTTCATCACCCGGTCCTGGTTTGCTGCCTCGATTGTTGTCCCCTTAATTGGGAAACTAGGTTTGGTTGATATCAGTAACTTAATTCTGTATCCGGAGCTGGTTTTTCGCAGATTTCAGGTGAGTTTTACTTGTCCTTTTTCACCTTTGTATGTTGGAGTAGCCGATAGACGGTATGGTCGTGTTTTGGATGTGGTCTGTTAGTTAGCAGGTGGCTAGCAGGGCTCACTCGGCAGGCCTCACTCGGCAGGCCTGAGCTGTGTGGCAGCCAATGAGAGAGCGAGACGCAGGAGGCTACGACTTCCGGACACTGTCAAAATGCTACTTGATTTAGCAACTCTCAAATACGCTGTAAAAATTACTTTATCGCTTAAAGAAAATTATTTAACAAGCAGAGATGGTAACGTATCAGAAACATTGCATTTTAGATATTTGGTGGATAAAAGTTTTCAGGTGCTGCATGTTACACATGCCACACGGTAGCGAAGGTATTTTGGACTAATTGTAGAGGGGCTTTACTACTCTGAAATGAGCCTTTCAGACATTGTTTTACTGTATATCACCACTGCTGCACAAAGAAACAAACACATTTTAATATACTTTACAGCTAGTTAGTGGTTACTTTGAAGAATAAGATGTAGTTATTTCCTAAAAATATATAGTAAGTTTATAAAATTATTAGGCTTTGTAATACATTTAATTTATTAAATTAAAGTAGCTGAAATGAGCTGTCACCAAATCAGAAAAATGCTACTTCCCCATTAACCTTATATTAACCCAATTAATATAGAAATATTATTCTTATTAGTTAGTTATTACTAATAATAGTAATAATTTAAAGGTAGGGTTTTTATGATGGACTTTTATGTGTATGGCACTCATTTTATGCTTTTACTTTAATAAAGGGTTTGAATGCTTCTTCCACCACTGGTTATTTGAATAATCATTGCACCTCCTGTAGTGTTAAATGACTGTGTGCTGTTTAACCTGCCAAAGAGCATGCTGTTACAGTAGGTTACTGATATATCAGAGAAACACAGACAGCTGCAGCTGAATACCTGATTGTTGTATTATTGTTGTATTTGCCTGGAATTGTTTTGTCGCTTGGCAACCGTCTAAGAAAATGAATCTCAACCTTTTGATTTTGTAGGCTATCTTGAGGGAATTATATTGATTTAAACCATGATTAATTTCATTATTACTAAATAGCTTATATATATATATATGCATCTATTATGGAAATATAGATAATATCAGTAAATAATAACAACTACTCGGTTAGTAGCAGTTGGTATTTTGATTAGGGCTGCAACTAACGATTCTTTTCATTATTGAGAAATTTGTTTAATATATTTTCACTGAATTGAATAATCGTTTAGTTTATGAAAAATGTGCATCACAAGGTGTGGGAGCCTGAGGTCAGATTTGAGAGGCCAGAACTTGAGATTTGGCATTTTTGCTTGTTTAAACAGCTGCAAAGATTAGTAAAATATCTAAATAGTTGCAGTTTAATTTTCTTTTGAGTGACTAAATAATTAATTAACTGGATAAGTGCTATAATGTGTACTAAAATAAAACTGGTGTAATTGTATCCTGTCATATCCTCCTTGATTAACAGTAATTTAACACAGAAAATGCTCATCACCCCTCGAGTCACCTCTTAAATGCTGTATTGATCTGATGTCTGTTGCCATCACAGAACAATCTGAGACTCTGCAGAGGAACACTTTTTCACTGCTTTAGAAGTTACCATGCACAATCCACACGAGACTTAATGTGTGTTAGAAGCACAGCCTTGAAAGTCTGGATCTGCGAACAAACACAGCTATGTTGATGTCTTACTACTCATACTTTGTATGAGACTAATGTCTCTTCTGGTTTCAGCTATGGAGACCAGTGACAGCCACCCTGTATTTCCCAATAACCCCAAATACTGGATTTTTGTACCTGGTCAACCTGTATTTCCTCTACCACTACTCCACACGGCTTGAGACAGGCGAGACCTCATACATTCAGTCACACACACATAAACACACACTGAAAGCCCTTCTTGTCATGCTAATCTTTTACTTGTTTACGTGTTTTCCAGGGGCGTTTGATGGCAGACCTGCAGACTATATCTTCATGCTCTTCTTCAACTGGATATGCATAGTTGTATCCTTTGACTTGCATCACACAACACCAAACCCTTTTAAAAACCTTACATTTTAAATGAGAAATTGCAATCTACCTACAGTAAATCATTCCTTCAACATCTAAGGTGATCTAAGGTCTCTGTTAGCCTGTTTTCCACTCCTCCATAGATTCAAACTCTGCTGTTTTCTTTACCCCTCTGCATTCCATTTTTATGCATCTTTTCTGTGCCCCTCGCCCTCTCTCTCTGCAGCACTGTGCCATGTCAGGGTGGCTCTGTGCCAGTAGCCCAGTGTCAGTCTACCCCTGCAGAGCAGAGAAACCTAATCTAGGTCACATGCAGCACCAGCAGTACATCCCGGCCCACATCCCGACACTTTTTCGTTTTTTCAGGAGTTCAGCTCGGATTGTCAGCTTCTCTGGCTTTTCAGACATTTCTTGTTTATAAGACACATTTGTGCAAACTCCTGTTCCCCTTAAAGTGTTCAGTTTTTGTCACCTCAGATAAATTATGGGAATGGGTAAAAGAAAAAAAGTGATGTATGGGAGGTTAAATCAGGTCTGATCTGCCAATGTCAGATGCCTTGCTCAAGGCAAAGAGGTGGGTGACAGTCAGGCAGTGTGGGCATCTGAACTGGCAACCTTCCAGTCACCTGCTGCTCTAATCTTGAGGCCCCAGCTGTGATGGTTTTGAGCCACGAGGTTGTTGTCCTTGACTCTTGCTGTAGATAGTTGGGCTGCTGATGAACATGCAGGTGAGAATCCTCCTTTCTCTCTGTATTTATACCACAACAAGAAATTAGGACCAGTGTATACTGTATATATGCTGTTGGCTATGATCACTTGAGATCTGAGGAGTGTTTCGTAATGCAAAACGACCGCTAAAACTAGGCTTACTTATGTTGAGTAAACATGAAGCTACCACCAGCACCTCTAAACCGCACTAACTTAGACACTGTCTTACTGGGGGCTATGTACCAGACTATTTCTTGATTGACTTTATGAAACCACTTAATCCTGGTTCAGTTAGGCTTTTCACAATAAGCCCTACTTTTTAGAGCTACCTTTATGAAACACTCCTCAGATGTGATGCGATACTGCACTTGCAAAATAAAATCATGTGATAAAACCTTTTCCACAGCTGTCTCACATATGGTTGTTTATGTTGTCGTTATCAGCTGCTGATGATCCCACTGATCATGTCGGTGCTCTATGTCTGGGCTCAGTTCAACAGAGACATGATTGTGCCCTTCTGGTTCGGAACACGATTCAAGGTACCTCATGTTTCATCACCAACACTCGTTACATCACATATTATACAGTAGAATCTACTCTTAGTAAAAGTTATCTCATATCAGAACACATCTGGACTATCATCATGTGATCGTTATTCCGTTAACGTATATGACTTGAATGCAAAGTATTATGTAATGTATTACTTAACATGGAGATGATGATAATAGTGATATTAATAATCTTCATTTTCTGCTCTGTCCTAGGCACATTATCTACCTTGGGTCATCCTGGCCTTTAACTTCATCATTGGAGGCTCGTAAGTAGCTGTATAAGTAACTCATTCCAATTAACTATGAATGTAAATGCAGTATCTTTACATGAAGAACAGTCTTTGAGAATAGCCTGTAAAGCCGCCTTATACTGCATGTGAAAGTGTTTAAAGTGAAGGTGTACCTGGTGCACAAGCACTGTGTAAAGTATTTCTGTGAGTTCTGGTTCATCTTCTTCTCTCTGCTGTCATTGTGCAGGTTTGTGAATGAACTGACAGGGAACCTGGTGGGTCACCTCTACTTCTTCCTCATGTTCAAATACCCCGTGGACCTGGGAGGACGCTCCTTCCTCACCACACCAGATTTCTTGTAAGATGTTTGTTCAACCGGGGTTTTATTTTGGATTTCTTTTTTAGTTAGAACAACTCACTCACCAAGTTCATTGCTGATGTTTGGGGATGTCGAAGATCTGCTATATGGGACTTTTGAATGAAGAAATAACACATTTTTCCTCTTGCAAATAAAAAGTTGAATGCATAAGAAATAAGCCTTCCTTACTGCTATAGCCTTACTCTGTCTGGTTTGCCAGTAGCTTAATGTGGCTAATATTAGCTAATGTTTACAAGCACAAGATAGATTTTCATGTGTTATTGAGTCTGTTTCTCACTTTCTGATTTTTCCAATTTCTACCTGTAGCCACACTGGCTGGCCAGCAACCATTCCCTAGTCTAAAATGTTATTTCATTCAAAATATGATTTGATTTTTTTCTCTACAACCATTGATGAGCCACCAGAACCACTTTAGTTTTAATTATTACCCTAACACTCTGGCACGGCTAATTTTTGGTTTGACTTGGTTGTTCCTGAGTGCACTTTTACAAAGAAATGAACAATGATTTGCATTCACTTTTGGTTGTAGTTTAGATATTTGAGTAAAACTTTGGTCACCCATGCACAGTGACGCATGATAAGGGACTCAAGTCAGACGTGTGAAAAACACCCTGCCCCAACAACTAACAGATTTGTGAGTTGTGCAGGAGCTCATCTAGCCATAAAATGAACATGTTTATTTGTGTGACTGCTTCTGCCAGTTTGACTGTTATGACTTATAAAGCTGTGGCTACCTGTTTTTCCAACTACATGTTTCTTTTAATAAAAAAAAAACACTGCCACTAAGTTTTTCTCTCCTTAAATAGAAATTGTTGCTGATTGCAGAGTCGTGTTAAATTCCTCAAAATCAAATCATATTTTAACATCTCTCCTCCTCTGCCTCCAGGTACCGGTACTTCCCTAATAGGAGGGGAGGGGTGTCGGGCTTTGGAGTCCCTCCCAGCAGGAGACCGGCTGCCCAGGAGCAGGCGGGAGGAGGGGCAGGAGGAGGACTTTACAACTGGGGCCTAGGCAACCGTCTGGGGGGTGAATGAGCGGAGACAAGAGGAGATAGCCGCCCCCCCTCCCCCCTCCCTCCTCCCTTTGCTCCCAATAACAAATGGCTGTGTAGTTGATGGTTCAGGTTAAAATGCTTGCTTTTTCATGTTCTTTCCTGTTTGAGGGAAAATAAATTCTTAATTCACATTCATGTTTTGTTTTAAAGGATACAATGGGATGAAATTTGAGGAAGCGAGCATTTTAACCAAGACAGCACCGCACAGCAGGACTCAGAGTCTGGCTGTAGTCTCAATTCACGAAGTAAAGCCAGCTCTTCCATCACATGTGTCCATGTGAAGCAGTTAAAGAAAAATATGAATAAATTGATTGTTTTTTTTAATGATTTTGGTTTGAATGAATTCTTGATCTCTCCCCTCTCCACACCTTTTCTTCTTCTTTTCACCCCCCCACTCCACCTTTTCCCCCTCACCCTGCCGTCGGACTGTCATTACAAGAGATGTTGCAGCTGCACACCAGCACGCTGTTGATTTTGATTCTCGTGTTCCCGTCCTCTCTCTGTGATGCCATATCTGATTACATTGTAATTACCAACGCACCGGCGGTGTGCTCTCAGCAGAACATGGGCAAAGCTATTTAGAGAGCACTGTTTCCAGGTCTGAATTTACATGGGTGTAAAATGTTTTTTTAAGCTTCTGTGGCACAGACTTGACCTTCCTCTTGTCTTAAGATCTGATCTTAACCAAAATGATGTAAAGATGGGATTTTTCTCTTCTTTTTGTAAATATAACAGTTGTTTATTGAAAGTATGAGCGAGTCTGAGTGTGTAATTGTCTGTGTACGATCCATGTTTCCTTAATGCATCACTTGGATAAAACCTTTTTATTCATAAGTCAGGAGAGCTCAGCCAATTATGTGCAAGTGTGGCTGGTTGAGAATCACTATGTACAATATACAATTAGGGCTGACACTATTATTCTAATCAATGAATCTGCCAATTATATTTGTAATTAATAACTTGATCTATAAAGGCTTTGCTCGTTTGGTCCAACAGTTCAAAACCCAAAGATTTTTATTTGGACAATAATTTATTTTCAAACTAGGTGCTGATCATTTTATTTTGTCAGTCCACTAAATTTAATTGTTTCAGCTTAATAGACAATATATATCGCTTCATTCTCCAGTTTATTGGCAATGCACATGCTTTTTTTTTATGCAAATGCAATGATACAAACGTACGGATTCTCAGTTTTGCTTCAATTTGTTAAGTTTCACTTGAACGATGTGCCCATAAAGCTGGAATTATGCTTCACAGATGTTGCACGTAAACGCCTCTGCGAACACACATAGAAGGGTGTTAATGGGCAACTGTAGGTTGCAGACCTGGACATTAAGCAAGTCGACTGGTTGGCAAACGAAAATGTACTATAAACGAGTATTAAAGAAACTGCGAGACCAATGAATTCAAGGTGACCTCCGTTTGCCTATGTGCAGCCCAGGGAAGCAGGAAAGAAATAAGCCATTGGAAGTTGTGCTTCTATGAAATCAAATAGTCAAAAATGATTGTGGACCTCTTTTGTAATAATTTAAGTATGGTTTTTGGGTATATAGGGTTTTTGTTTTATGTTCATCTGCAAATAGCCACAGACTAAAAAGGTGTACATGGTCAAAACAGAGTCCTATTAGCGACTCAAAACACAACAAATTGTGAGATGGAACAATTGGAGCTGCTTAAGTGACCCAGCAAACCTGTACACACTGGGCTTCTGTCTTGTTTTGCACAAATTGATTTTGCACTGAAGTAAACAAGTACTGTTAGTCCCCCTGTACCTTGTCCAAAGCCAGGTTTTGGAAGCATACAATTTAACACCGGAAGACGGTTTTACAGTTGGTTGTGTATTTATTGACTTACAGCAGACTTAAAGTAGAAAATGAAAATGCAAGCGGTTTTCCGCACTAGCCAATCAAATGTACAGTATCCCAGATACTTATCTCAACGTGAAACTAAAGCAGCAGCAGCGGCAACAGACATTCAGCCAGCAAAGAGCCATACACCTGCTGTTCAAACCAGTTTTAAATGACAGTTCAACTTAACTGTTTTTGCTTGCACAAATATTGCAAGCACTTGCTATTTGAGCCATAGATCACAGACATCCCTTTAAATCTTTTTTGAAAATGAGCTGTTTAAAAATGAAACTTGTTGAAACACATGCATGCAGTTCATGACAGCTTTGGCTGTTGTGATATTCCAAATGCTTTTTTGCAGTTTCAGAAAATTAGCACAGGTTTGATCATTTATCTCTTACTCGCAGATTCATGAACCACTGTTTCAGGGGCTCTGGACTGACGGTACAGAAATCAACTAAAGCCAATCGAGCTTTGAATTAAAAAGACCTTCTTAAAGGCAGGTCTAAAGAGAAGACGAGGTGTGTTCACAGATCACAGCTGAGCAAATGGATATCTGAAGTTGCTCAAATAAAGGAGCATAGGTTATTTTATCATGCGTGAAACACTTTCACCAAAATGTTCTTTGCAAGTTCAGTCAAGAATATTTCAAGTTTTCAAAACAAAGAAGTTATAAATGGAAATGATCACCGGTCTGTACTGTACCCAGTTCTGAGGCCGACAGCAAATGTCAGATAAGGGAGCTGAAAAGGCAGCATGGTGCGATCAAACAGACACTCCACTCTCTTCTCTATGTGATTAATCATTTCTATATCAGGAAAAAAAAAAACATTCTGTACTGTTGAAGCCTCTCAAACATGCCTCAGGTGCTGATGCAAGAACCAGCCTTTTAGAAAAGAAACTTGAAGTACAGTACGTACAGTGCATTCATTCGCCCTAAGCAAGTTTGTCTTGGTCTGCCCATGTGGCTGTTTGTGTTCTTTCTCTGGCCTCAGCTGTGAGGCTGTAGCTGTGTAACCGTCACTCCTCCCAAATGTCCCTCTCTTACGCTTTTGATCACCAGCGTAATTCTATGAGGGCGAGTCATGGTGACGCTACAGCAGGAAAGGAAAGTAACTGTTTCCCAACAGTTTGAGATGAAGTGGCCTAGCATGTAAATATCTATCACTACCACAGGGATATATGCAAGTGCCATCAAAGACAACTCATCATGAGTAGTGCGTAGGTATGATTTTCAAAAAAAATATGACTGATTATCAGCAAATAACAGACTATCATACACTTTGATCTTAAAACAACAACAAAAAAACATTCCAGGTTTTGGGGCACCAGTCAGACTTTTTTTTTAAAATTGTAACAAAACTTGCCCTCCCAGTAAAACTGTACAAATCTTTTCTTTTTTGTAATACAGAAAAATATTTACAAGGGTGCTTCTTTAAAAAAAAAAAGAAAAAAAAAGAAAAGAAAACTGTAGTATTAAGGACAATGCATCAAGTCCAGCTTTGGCACTCCTCTTATTGTCAGCATGTGCACCACACATCAGTGCTTTAACTGTGGAACTCCAAAGTCCTCGATGATTTGTGATGATATCACAGGCAGACAGTTACATCACAGGTTCCACATTTGGTCATCTCGAGTCGTTGCATGATGGTCGGTGACTCAGCAGTCAATCATTTACTCAACCTGGAACAGAATTGCACCAAAACATGGAGTGAAATTAACACATGGGCTGACCCTCCGTCTTATGTTTACAGGAAATGCATTTCATTGTTTTATTCATTTTGTTTCTACATCATATTTTAAACAAATGTTTGCTTGTTTGCAATGGTCACTGAGACATTTTGAAATATTCAACAGCTAAAAGATGGTTTTGCATTTTAAGTCAAAACAAAAAACTTTGGCTACAAAATTGCTAATTATTATCAAAAGCTAGAAATTAAACACTATTTGAACCCTTCATTCTGCCTCCTGTGACAGCAAAACTGCGTGTGTGTGTGTGTGTGTGTGTGTGTGTGTGTGCGTGCGCGCGTGCGCACATCTTCGCATCTACATCTTCGATGCTAATGGTGGCGTGGTCCAAATATCATCCTGCCACCTCAGCATGCCATCTTTTTGAAAGACCAATCAGAGGTAATTACACCCTAATAACTTCCTGGGTAGCTGGAGGTTGCAGCTGTGGCATCTTAAAGAAACAGTTCATACATTTTTCTGTTTACTCAAGCCAAGTCACGCAGTGAAGCTTTCACAACCTCACAATCTCCAACCTCCATCCATCTATTCTGTATAGCCAGTTATTCCTGTTCAGGGTCAGAAAGAGCTGGAGCATATCCCAGCATGCATTGAGAGAAAGGCAGGAAAACACCAGTGCAGCAGCAGTCACGTCCTACTTGTTGTCTTGGTTTCACCCACAATTAACCCTTTTGTGATTGGGACAGATCTATTACAATATGTAGCCATACAAGATTTAAAAGTGATTGTTAGCTTGTTCTGTCCCCAAGCAGCAAAGAAGGAAAAATGATTTATGCCATTCATTTAGTTTTAAACCGCCTTCATTTCATCAATTTTCTTTGTAAAATGATGAAATACCCCTAATATTTTGTACATCTAGTGTAATAATGTTTGATGCTTTCCCCAACACTTCCCATACAAATGACATTTATTCATTTTTCACACAGTTATCTTGAATAGTTTTGGTGCATCCATGACAGCGTTCTCGCTTGCTCACTAAATTTGAACAGTAACCCATATTTTAGGTTAGCTATTAACAGGATACTATTTTTTTGACCTTATGGTATGATAATAACAAGCGTTCACTGAAAGTATGCTCTGTTTGGGAAGCACACTCCCTCAAACACATTAAATATAAGAAGAACAGCCGATTTCATGGCACGGACCAGACGGCTGCATCTGTACAAGTTTTTTTTAGAAGAGAATTTACCAGGTTAACCCGCCATCAACCAGTGACCCTCCCAGGTTGCTCCAAGGTCAGACCGTCACTGTCTGTTGGCAGCTTCTGTCTTTCCACTCCTTCTTCACTCTCCTCCCCCAGGGCCACAGTCACTTTTACCCACCTGGCAAGGAAACGGAAGTTAAAACACAAACAGACTCCTTCTAGGAACAAGAAACAAAAATCAAAGAAGGATTTTTACGTGCATGTTGAGGGGTTCGGTGAAGAACGCCATAAACATCCACAAATTGCGAGTATTTTTAGACTGTTTCACAAAAAAAATCTTAAAATAACTCCTCAGATATTCCTTTAAAATTCTAATATAAACAGTGAGCTGATCTTTTTTTGTCTTTACATGAATCTCACACCAGAAAATAAATATAGGATAAAAGATATGCTTTCCCTCTCTCCACCCACCTCCCTTTGTCAGCCGTGCTAGCGCTGGTCTGGTCCGGTCTGGTCACACTGTGGGCTAATCTGTCAGTCAACCACTGGACTTTGTCTTTGTCCAACAGCTTGGAGTGCTCTGTAGCTGCTGCTGTGTTCTCAATAGCCTCCTCCCCTGCACCGATGGAGAAAACACAAACAAACAAGCATATAAAACTCTTTGCAAAATTATATTAAGATGGAAAAAAATGACTCCATGTTCTTCTCCAAAACACACCTTTTGCAGACTTGACTTCCAAGGAAACACTCTGGTTTTTCTCAGAACTCTGGCCGTTCTGTTCCTGGCCTGCTTTATGCTGACCTGCGTGGTTTTGATTACTTTCCATCCAGTCCATAGTTTCACCGTTCTTCAGTGCCGAGCGGTGGTCCTTGAACCAGCGGACAATGTCGGTGCGTCCTAAGCTTGTTTGGACCTCCAGCTGGCTGTACTCGTCAGGAGATGGCCACCGAGTCTGAGAGAACATCTGTCAACACAGATTATGTGACCAAACGCGAAACATTTTACACCATAAAAAACATTTAATTCACCGTTAAAACATTGTGTGTTACTGGGACTATGTAATAAACAAACTCACAGGAGAGTAGTGCATATCTGCACCACATATATCCATTAAGTCATTAGTAACAATTTTTTTAAAATTCCTACACATTTAAGTTAATGTACTACATGTGGGTTTGGGTGATATGATAAATACATTGGCTATTGTAGATGCTTAATATATGTCTGCTGGACATTCTTTGTGGCAGATTTAAAATCAGACAACACTAGTTGAAATATATGGGTCACTGTGTCTGTGCAATGTGTTACGGATCATTAAACAAGTTCTGTTGCTGTTGAAGAGCTGTCTCGTGGATATATGTTCCATTTATTCGCTTTGTAATCTTGTGGGATGCTGCCGGTTTCTAGACACAACGCTACTGCAGCGCCTTCTCTTTAATTTGTCATATGTGACTTTTATTTGTAGTCACCCGTGGTCTCACCTTACTTCTAATATTCAAGTATCAGAAAATGTCATCATGTAGTGTCAATCACACAGATTTTCCTCAAGCACAAGGACAACACCTTCTCAAGATTAATCAATTTGACACAACATCTCACTTCAGGTTGTATTAAAAAAGGTGCCATCTCATCAACTAATATCTTTAAAGTCACAACTCAATGTTGTAATTAAGCAGCACATCTGCAATTAAAAGAGCATTCATCTTTATATCACTATAGCTTGCAGTAAAATTCTAACTTGTGTCATATTTGACTGCATTGATGTTTTCAGTTTTCCTCACCTCTCTGAGCAGGGTGAGGGAGCGGCTGCTGATGGGAGCCGGGCTTGTGGAGGCTGACAGTATGGGAGGATGGGGAGACGAGGAGGACGACGAAGTGAGGATGGGAGGTGACGCAGAGCAGGAGAGGGTTGGTGGACGAGGGGAGGAGGCTGCGAGCACAGGAGGGGAGGAGGAGGAGGAGAAGGAAGAGGAGAGGACGGGTGGACGAGGAGAAGAGTGTAGAGGTTTCCCGTCCTGCTCCCGATGAGAAGCCCCGTTCAGCAGCGCTCCCGGCCGGTCCACTCTGTCCTCTGTGTTCTTTGAAGCCATGGTGAGCAAAGCCTTCTCCATGTTGTCCCTCAGTCCTCTGCGCTCTGAAAACCAGCAGTCCACCTCCGTCTTGGACAGCCTGGTCTCCTGGGCTAGCTGGTCTGCAGCAGAACAGAGTTCAGTGGATCAGATGAGCTGTGTTACCTTGAAGTGGAAGGTTTTTTGGAAACCTGGGATTTCAGTCTCTCTCCAGGGGACTTAAATATGGGCTCATTAAAAACATTTCTGCTATTCCTGTCATGCAGGCCACCCATCAGAGACAGGCCTGCTGCTCCTTTGGGGTGAAAGAAAACTAAGTCACATGCTGTGAACTAGTAAAAATAGAAGAAAACACTACTGGACTTCTTTAAGTCATTTTATCAGCTAAGCAACAGAGGGGGAATATTGAACTTGACAAGAACACAACCAACTGCTAATTTGAACGGCTGATTCTCACCCAATTCATCTTACTGCAGACACAAAGTCTTTTAGTAGTTTTAGAAGTTTAAAACTTCTGTAATATATTTTCTCTGAACTTCACAACATAATCTGAGCCTAAAAATAGATATGGCTGGCAAAACGATTTTGTGCTTCATTAGCTAGCAGCCTGCAGGAGGGCGGTCTTGTGTTTCTCTAAGCAAATATAATGTGCTCACACAAGCATCTGAATTTAGGACTAGACCAACAGGAAATAAGCAAGTGAAATAACATTAGTTTGAATGCAAAGACAAGCATTCAGTACATTGTAGAGGTTCTTGACACCTTTAGCAATTCTGTAACTGAAAGGGAGAATGTTCCCTTTCAGGGAATGCTGTAGTTTGCTGTAGTCATCCTAACTAATTGAGAAACTATTGCAAGGTGAATGTGAACAGAGTGTATAGATATTTAATCTACCAATACCTCACTATTGTCTCAGTGAGTGACATCACTTTTTATTAAATAAATTCTCTGCTGTTTGAATAATAATTTCACTCTTAAGTTTTATACTACAAAATAAAAATAAGAATGAGCTAGAAGCAATTTGTGAGACATTCCTTCCCAAGACTTGAGTTATGCAATGAAGTTAATTTGCTAGTGATTGTTGGTAGAAGGCTTTACCTAGCTCTGCCTCTGTTGGAGAGCTGCTTCTCTGGAAACTCTCCTCCAGCGCATTCAGCTGCTCTGATGATTTTCCCTTCACCCTCTCCAGCAGGGGAAACTGGCTGGGGACCGCTTTCTTTACTAGACCATCTTTGGGTGCTGGTGTCACCTCTGCTTTCACCAGCACTGGAGGGGGAGGAACACCTTCAAGATACACAGAGAGAAAGAGAGACCTAAGGACCAAACATTGTCACCAATTTTTTTAAGACAACATGAATACTGTGATCGATGTTACTAAATGACAAAGCACAGTGTTTACTGACTATGCTGTTTAAAACCCGACAGATCAATGTATGATTAATCATGGTCGGGTGCCGTTTTAGATGTGTGGCACTGATCACACCACATACCTTTGAGATTAAGGAGCCTCTGTTCACTGAACCACTTCTTTATCTCTCCTCTGGACAGCCCGGTGGTCTCGATAAGCCTGTAGATCTATCAACATAAAATGAAAAAATAAGTGTGGGTGTTTATCATTGGCAGAAATGTTTTTCAAAAGGAAAAAATAAAAGCCCTTGGCACTAAATTAAAAGTAAAGGCAGCTACAAAAACCTCAATGCCAAAACCCCCTCAAATATATTTTGACCGTATAACGGCATGGCACAAAAAATGTCATTTCACTCACTTATTCTTACCTCATCTTCCTCAGGAAAAGGACACTGTGTGTAGCTGGACCTCAGTACTAACAGCTGCTCAGCTGTTTTATTGGGGTCAACTGTGAAACTCAGCACTTTGGGTGACACGAGCTTGGTTGTTACCATGGGCGCTGAGATGGTTTGAATGATGGAGGGACGTTTGCTCTCTGTGGCGATAACAGGAGAGGCCAGGGGTCGCTTGAGCGACTGTGCCACCTGTGGGGAACATGGTGGAAAGTTTGGCTACCTCAAATCATGTGTCTGTCAAGTTAAACCAAGCACGAACGTCCATATTTTTCTTTAATTTATCTACTTCATTTCAATTTAATGACTTGATGTCTTTTCACAATTTACTGAATTCATGTCATTTTCCTGCCATAATTCCCTGGCAAACTGTTAAATTCACAGTTTTACATCAATATTCACTTCAAGAGGTGAGCTCTAAGTGTTTAGACTCTTTACCAATTTAGATTGCACTAGATTTCAACTAACAACCTTCTTCTCACAAGTCCACCTCTCCATCCTTGCCAAAGCTGTCCCATAGTTGGATACATACTTAACTTGTTAGTTAACATTTCTGCCCGGTGTTTTGTACCTGGTTAGCCACAGTGAGTGCCAGCGGTGCACAAGTGACAGTGGAGCCGTTAGCTACAGGAGTCAACACCAGGCTGGTCGGTCCCAGGAGCTGACAGGGGAGGGACTGCAGGACAGAGGCTGCTGAATGCATGTGTTTGGAGGCTGCAGTGGAGGCAGACGAGTGGGTGGATGACTGGGAGTTGAGCTGAGGAGTTACCACAGTGAAGGTCTGAGACACGGAGGAGATGGTACCGTTGAACATTTTCTTCCTGGCTTCTTCCACCTGTCATAGATGGAAAGTACTTTAGTTATAAACCCTGATGTCTCCTATATGCATGTATGACTGTCAATCTTATACCAGATAATCAATGGACAATGTGGAACAATTTTCAGATTAACTTGATGAGATTAATTTAATGTTCATTTTGCAGGTCTTTAAGATTGCTAGTTGGTTGTTAATGTAATGTAAAGTGAAAATGACGTATAATTTAACAACATGGATCAGTAATCAAACAAAAGCCCACAACCTGATCATTATTACAATAGATAATTAGTGTACTTGTGCTTTGCTATAATTTGCTTCAGGGTGATATAACATGAGGCGTTTCATAGTCAACTTAATATGTACCTCAAGGTATTTTGAATTTGAATACAAGTTAATTAAGCACATTTCAAACAAAAAGGTGCTAGAAATACAGTATCTATCACCATTAATATTTTTATTCCTTTGGAAACCAGCTGATGCCTTATTTGAGCTTTTGAGTTTTGATAAGACCTGGTAAAATACACTAAACCACACTTGAGGGAAGATAATTGAAAGAGTGCCTAAAATATTACTGTAATTCTCGTACCTCCTCAGGAGACCAGCTAATGCCCTGTTTGAGCCTCTGTGTGGTGAACCAGACTTTGATTTGCTCCTCTGGATGTTTTGAGGCTGCGGTGAGCCAGGAGAGCTCAGCCTGTGTCGGGTAGGGGAACTTGTTAAAGGAAGAGATAAGTGTCAGGTTGTCGTCCAGCGAAGGGTTGTATTTGGTTGTGTTGAGGGGCACTGCGATTTTCGGCACCTGAAATAATAAACAAAAAGTTTAGCAGGGTGGATACTGAATTAAGAAACTCAAATAACACTTTATTTTATGGGTGTGCAGTTTCCTGATCATGTCCTAGGAAAGTCATTTGTTACTAATTATTGGGAAAATTTCCTTTAAAAGAAATTAAATTTAAACCCCAGTAAATATTAATTCATAAATGTCCATATATGTTAAATGGTTTGTTTGCCCTTGTAGACAAATTCTTACATTTTTGCATGTTTAGCTGACCAGCTGTGCACTGACTAACAAACTCTCAAGGTTACACTAGCAATTAATTGGAATTAATTAATTGAAGTGCACCAATTGTCTTTTCCCCCCATTATATTTAGCACTATATTTCATTGTTCTTTCCAGGAAACTTCATAGGAAATTACAGACCCATTAAAAAAAAAGCATTAGCAGCAAAACAAAAAAATGTTAATTTGACAATTTGCAAACTTCACCCCTTTTAAAAGCCGACTCTCAATGAAGTGCCCGAATTTAAAGAAATACTTCGGACATTTGGGGTATTTGTTTTTTTGGTTGCGAAGAAGATGAGAAGGAAACCATTCTCATGTTTGTAGGCTGAATATGTAGATAGAGCTATGAGACAGTTAGCTTAGTTTAGCATAAAGATTGGAAGCAGGGTTAAACGAATAGCGTGGCTCTATCCAACCCTACTACCACCTCAGTGACTACCAATTAACAAGCTAAATTTAGTTTGATTAATTTTTGTTCGTTTGTACTAATATTTTATCGTGAAAATGTGGATATAACAGAGGTGCGGGTTGGTGCTAGCTGTTTCTCCCTGCTTCCAGCTGTTATGCTAAGATAAGCAAATTCCCTGCTTGCTGTAGCTTCATATTTAGTGTACAGACATAAGAGTGCTATCGATATTTTCATAACTCTGGGCAATAAGGCAAAATAAGTGTATTACCCAAAATGTGAAACTATTCCTTTAACTGTACAGGAGCAGTACATAAAAGAAAATGGCCTACCTGGGTATAGTTTAGAGGCCGCTGTAGGGAAGGCATGATGTGAGAAAGGCCGTCTGCTTTGAGTAGAGTCGACTCAGGGATGATGACCGTCCCGTTCACGTTGACAGCTGTGATTGGTTTCTTTGTCAGATTGGATGTCAGTTTACACAAATGGGACTCTGTCCGTTTATCTGACAACATTATTTTTGGTTTACCGATCTTGACTGTGGTGGGTTTGTTGAATGACAGGGGGCCTGGTTCGTCCCCTTTGACAGAGATGGCACTGGAAGTGTTGTAAATGGCTGCATTGTTACTGCACCCCTCTATTGTCTGTTCTAAGATTGTCTGATTGTTCATTTTGATGCGTTTGAATTTAAAGTTGCTCTCCCCTGGGTGACACCTCTCGTTATGTTCCGTCAGGGTGTCGAACTTCTTTGTGTTGAAGTTACAGACAGCACACAGGTACAGGGGGTTGAGGATGACGTTAGGGTGGTTGGCATCGACGTGTTCTTTGAAAGTGTTGAGGTTCTGTGTGGAGAAGGGGCAGTATTTACACTCGTAGCCCCCCTGCTGCCTACGCTGAGGCTTGGAAAGGTCTGGGGGCTCAGTTGTTGGTTTGTCTGGAGCTGTGGGGGGGTCAGAGGCCTTTCCCATCAGGTCCAATTTCACAGAAGGCTCTGCATCGGTTGAGAGATCAATATCCATAGGTCCCTCCTCAGTATGGTTCTCCGTTGTTGTCTGATAGAGGAAGAAGGCAGTTTTCAGATGAAAGGAATTTTTTTTTAATCCTATACGCATCAAAAACATCTTATTCACATCATCTCATAGATTTATGAATTAAATCATTCTGAAAGGAGCGCGCACACACACACACACACACACAAAGTCTATTACACAAACCTATTTTAAATCAGTTAGGAAGAACAACAAATTGTTGTTTAATGCAGCCAACATTCATTTATTAATTTAATCTAAAAGGGTTTTAGTTCTGTCATATGGGGGTATGCATTTGTAGAACAACAAAACTATAAAAACAAGCTATGGAATAATTCAAATCCTCACAAGACAATACGAATCCTTTTCATTCAACCTATTCTATTGAAAGTGTACCTCCATGTTGTGTGGATCCTCTGTCTCATCATCCAGCTCCACCATGGTCTGCTCTGGTCGGATCATACAGGGAGTGGAGGCCTTCCGTCGACTGGACATGATGATGGCAGATCCTGGATCACTCTGTGTGGACAGCTGCTGCCCTCACTTGTCGCCTGTGCTTGGCCAGTGATGATATGAGGAAGGCTCAGGTGCCCAGGATGCCGGACTACTGTCACAGAGTGGTGGGTGGACAGACAATCTAAGGTACAGAAGAATAGCCAGGAGGACTGGCTTGTACTAGGACCCAGATACAGGCCTGCACTCCCTTTTACACTAAGAGAGGCGGCGAGCACAGGACAGTTTCTGGGATGGGAGTGAGCAGCCAAGGAGCCTGAAGAACAGTTTTCCCCTGGGGTAAGATTAGTGGCTGGAGGGAGACGAGGGCAGTGGAAGGTGAAAGTCTGGTAGAAACGGGGATGTTGTGGTGTAGTGCAGGCCGGGCTCGCTGACAGTGTCAGCTCCAGTGCTGGATGACCTCCTGGAACTGCATGACAGGACGCTACCTAAAAGAGTAGAAAAAGTCATTATTAGAAATAATCGACATTTTAATTTGGGCCTACTTTTATTTTACCTTTATCCTTATTTTCCTCTACTTCTGCTATTTATAATTTAAGTGCATTTAAGCAGTGAAACCAGGAGGAGTCACAGATTTCATCTGGATTGACATGGTTACTCAGAAGTCATAGAAATAAAATTAGAGCAAATAGTGTGTGGAATGTATTGTGCAATTACTGTACAAAATAATAAATATAAATGCCATGCTCCATATTCAGTAAAAAAAATGTCTCCACATAAATCCATTTTATGTGGAGAAATTGGTTTAAAAAATGTTTGAGATAAGTGAGACTGGATTATACGCAACAAAAATGAAACACGGGTAAAGAAAAACCATTCATCAACATTTTCAAGGGCACAAAACAGGCGGATTTGAGCGTGTATAGAAATGCAACATGCTGGGTTATTTAAGCACAGCAGTGTCCCATGTGGATCTGCAGCGAGACACCACCCAAAAGAGGTAGAGTCAACAGTCTGCCCCACGGGCAAAAAAAATGGCTCAGAATGAAAAAGGTCAAAGGAAGCTGACAAACAAACGGTGCAGCAGAGCAGACGGTCTACAGGTGGTCGACTGCCAGAGAAACACAACACTGGCACTAAAAAGAAAAAAATACTTCCTAGCCAACACCCTTAAGAAGAACTAGAAACGCATTGCCCTGCATAATGAGTATTTATTGTTTCACAAAAAAAGAAAAACAGTACAAAGCAAAGCTGTGGTGAGTCAAAACCGCACAACTAATGTAAAACTGGACACTAAAAGGGGTTAAAGGCAACATTATCAATCTTCCCTGGTGTTTTTATCTGACACAATTTCAGATGAATGAAAATACCTTGGAGGAAGAGACAGACAACACACAATGTACTGATTGTGCAACTGTATTTTCAATATTTGCATATTTTTTAGTGTCCTACGATAGTAAATTGAGCATATTTGGGTTTTGGACTGTTGGTCAGACAAAACAAGTAATATGAAAATGTCAACTTGGCCTCTGGAAATCTTTAACTATTTTCTTACATTTTGGAGACTAAATGATGAATCGTCAAAATGATCGCAAGATTAATCAACAATGAAAATGATCATTAGTTGCAGCTGTAGCTTAATGGCTCATGTATTTTCTGTGTTATTTCTGCAACATTTATGTTTTCTGCCACCTAGAAAATGTATATTAATGTCTCCAATATCTCTTCCCCATCTCATGCTGTAACGGAAAAACTATGCATTTATTTTGGATAAATTAGGCCTAAATACTCATATAGTCATATGTCATCAACATAAACTGCTAATTTCAGTTTTTCGAACACGTTAAAAACAAAAGATTGCACAACATGAGCAATAATCTTCTGCCATATGCTTTGCCCACTTCGAAACATGCCCGATATAATTACTGATTGTCAGTTTTACTCATGTGGCAGCTGTATTTTGCAGCTTCCCCTTGACTGAAAATGAAAACAACTTCATGGAGCAGCTGTTTCTGTTAGACAAGTTTTACAGGACTCTTCTACAGTCTATTTATGCAGCGTGAAAACTTTTGTCATCGCTGTATGACAGCGGTTTGATAATGTAGCTGGTATGCAAATATATGCAGTTGACAGGTCTGAGGCTGTCAGTATGACAAGTTGTGCTGAGAAATATTGACTAATTATAAATCAGATGTGTGCAGCGGAGTGTGAATAGAGTGAGAAATCAGAGACAAAGCAGCTTCAGACACAGATCTTAAAAAGCCAAGAGCAGCTTTATTTGGGTTCTGGGAAACGGCATGTCCATCAAGAAAAAGTAGTTGTGAAACGCTGAGGGAGTGCGAGCAGAGGAAACTTTCCTAGGGTAATATTATAATGAGGGGGGGGGGGAGCGAGACTTATCTGACTGAAAAAGTCTATTGATATTCTGGAGGCCTCACGCTGAAGCTTCACACTCATATTCACATGAGTAAAAATCCAATGAGTCGATGCAGCAGCGGTGCTCTTCTATCAGGACATAATGAGGTTCCATAAAACCAGTCGGCACAGAGAGGACGAGGGAAAGTCCTTCTTCCAAATTAAAATCTCTTGTATACAACACTCCTAAAATATGGGGTGCTTATGAGTAAATATTGACAGAAGAGATTGGTTTAATCCCACCAAACCAAGATCCTGTGAAACAGTCTGATCATATTTAAGCCTGTACAGTCACACTGGAAAAGGGTGGGGCAACAGTAAATATGTGAAAGATAAGACTTTAGGGTCTTCTGTCAGTGAGCAGGTTAGGACTGTACTTTGTAATCACACCGAAGTGTCACATACTTAATTCGGGCCTCTCCAACAGCTACGCATTAATCAAAAACAGCACTGCACCCTTCCAGGCTTGAAGGCTGTCATTCGCTAGTCGACTCATTGTCCCGAGATAGCTCAACTCCTCAAACAACCCACTGAGGCATCATTAGAATGCAGACTCATTACCATGGTGTCGCTATAGCAACCGCGGACGTAGAGCTGTAGTCAAGTAGCTACTGCATCAGTGTCACTGGCGGAGACTGTATATACAGGGATGACCCAGCTGCATGTGGGACTGTGTTTGGTGTTTTCAGAGACAGGAATCCTCAGGAAAACCAAAATCTTGCAGAAATGACTGACAGGCCATGTGTCTCTTCAGCCTGGAGAATCCCATTCCTGCACAATGCAGAGTAGTGTGCTGCATTTATTTGTGCAGGGTGTTTTTTAGGCTTCACTCACTGAAAGTCAACACAAGGAGAGGAAATGGCTCTAGCTAGTCATGAACAGCACATACAGACAATAATAATCAGGTAGGAGAAAAAGGTTACAAGAGACCTGATTATTCTCCTAATCCGGTTTTGAGCCCTGTCTAGATTAAGACCCTCTGTGAGCACACATGATGTAAACACTGCAGTGGACAATTCTTCCACTCACTATCACTCTGTCGATAAAAGTCTGTCCAAAGTCCAGCAATGTAGCCATCATTTGATAAGAAGGAGCTGGAGATGCATCTCTCAGCTGCATCTGAAGTGCCACTTTATACAACCCGCTGAACTTCTGCTGCCTCACTGCCGACACAGCGCAGCCTGAACACTCTGGGTGTGCCAATGGGCAACAGTGGCTGGAGGAGGATCTGACTGTGAGCACAGAACGGATGAGCAAAAGCACCGAGCTGTAGCTGGACTGTGTGTTACCTCCTACTGGTGTGTTGAACCCACACAAGCAGAGGGGGAGAGGATGAGCAGTTCCATTTATGCAACATCTATATTAGTAAGCTGTAAACAAAACTGCTATAGCTTAATACATTCAGTGTTTTCAACTTGTTTCATAAAAGCAGACAGTGGCTCCTCAAACATTTGTTACAAGTCACTGGATGACATCAGATACTGATGTGCATAATAAATAAGTGTCTATTCAGTCATTTATAGAAAAAATGTTCGCAACATGACAGCTTTTTGAGCCGAGGCTGACTCAGAAAAGGGAACATTATCTTACACAATATAAACACAACCAGCTCTACAGTTTAAGATGCTGCAGTCGAGTTAAACTTGTGTGCACCGACTATCTCAAACAAAGAGAGGAGCCTGTGTAAAGACTGCTGAACACCGAGGGATACACTAACACTGGCACCAAAAAATCCTCTTGCTGTCTCTACTCCATCATTTCCAGTGGAGGAGGGAGGGAGGGGCCGCTCTCCTGCTGCCTTGACTGGCTACTTGTGAGCACTGAATGCTATCATGGAAAAGTAACTTGTACAGAGTGTGATTAACACAATGGCATTACTCTGTTAAAGGGTCACCAAACCTATATCAAAATAACTTTATAATAACATTACTAAATGGCCCCAGTCTCATGGATAGGAAATAATAATTTGGCATCCTTTGTTTTGGCTGTAAACATCTCTCCTGTGGAGCTGAAAGAAACCAATATTTTAGACTGTTAGTCAGCCATGTGAGCTTGTCCCGTAATTATTTTCACTTCATTTCCAGTACAAAACCAAAATAAACTAATTGTTGGTTTTGCAATCTAACTTGGCTGCTTTGGTAGCCCGGGTCAAACAGTAAGTCTCTCACCTTTTCGTTTGTGTCTAACCTAGTCAGCCAGTTAGCTTCTGTGTGCAGAGCGAGCTCCGTGCTGGAGCCACAAACTCCCTACTGTCTTGGATGCTCATTAAACTTGTATGAAGGCTCAGCCTGGCAGCCCCATGCCTGCCCCTCTGTCTGTACTCTCCTGTTGTCTGGCTGTTTGTCTGACTGGTGCATTATATTATAGGAGCAGTAGGACCAGATACATTTATCAGCCCTGGCAGTAATCAGTTTAGGCTACATGCGGGGAGACATGCATACATAACTGGAGAGAACACAGCAATCAATACAAATCCTCCATACCACTGAACCTGTGTAATGTATGAAGACAGACAGACGATCTAATTCAGCAGAAATATAGTGGTGCTATAGGAAGGATATCTATCCAAGCAGCAGCGAAAAGAGAATGACACTAAACAGATGAGTCAGATTAGCGGACTCCACTCAGTTCCTATTTCTGTGTATCGTTAATGTAATCTCAAAGTGTGTGTGTGTTTTGGAACAGCAGTGTGCCCTTCTGCAGCTATCCTCTGTAAAAAAAAAAAATCCATCTATCTGAACCAAATTACCCCCATGCCAACTTGTCAACACATATGTCCCTGGCTAAACTTGTCATAATTGCTGTTAGGAAACAACTTTTCTTATGGATCACTGTGGTAACTGCAGTACATGTGGCTCTGATGTTAAGGTAAAAGGTTGCAGGTCTATTTTCAGTGAGCAATAGCAAGGAAAGCATATGTGAGGTTGATTCATGGAGATATGCAAGGAAACAAACGCACTCATTGTTGATACGATATACAGATATACAGTATGTAAACAGCCAGACTGATCAGGCAGACTTGAGTCTCTCAAGGCTGTGCACTGCCTGGTATGTGAAACAATACGTCTTGTTCCACCACAGCTCTCTCCTAAGCAGCCTGATCAAAGATCCAGCGGAACAACGGGGCATACTCTGGTGGGGTTCACTGAAGAAGGCTGGAGAAATGAATGTAGAGACACTGCCATCGAGGGCCAGAGCTTTCAGGTATGCAGTCATCAGAAACACAAAGGCATATGAATGGCCACCTCTGCGGCTCCCGCACTTGAAGCCATGCATGAAGTACAAACTGGCAGCCGGTTCCACTACAGCTCTGAAACCACAAGCACAGCAGGACAAGACAGCAGCACAAAAACCACAAGCAGCAACAACACTGACTAACAGTGACCAGACTTCACCGGAACATTAACTAAAACTTTGAAGCTCCATCACACATTTTCTATCACAGGTAACAAAAGCATTTTGCAGAGAGGGAGTGCACTGCTTTGTTAGCATTGCTGTATGGGGGGGGTTTCCCCGCACTCTCTGTCCGTTGTGAGTGTGTTTTCCCTCCTGACTGTTCCACAAGTCAGCCACTGCAGTGAGGAGGACAATTTGTGTCTGAACCGTGCAGGTGAGGAGAAGCACCACCATCATCATTAACACAACGCGTCCCAGCAGGGGTGGCAGAATTTTGGACCGTCGCAGAATTGATTTAAATCTCATCACGCGGCTCCTCTAGAGCAGAGCATTGCTGCACTGTGTTTGAGAGCTTGGTATGTTCTGCATAGCAACAGACCAGAGCTACTTTTGCTGGGCTGGGATGAAGCCTAAATGTAGACAAATTATGATATTGGTTGTTTTTATTACTATAAATACTGAGATATGGATACTGAGAAAACTGGTGACGTATGGTGGACGGTTTTAATCAATCTTCTTTTCTAACTCTCTGCATGCAAGCAGAAATGTGTATTTCCCAAAATGTCCAACTACTCCTTAAAATTTGGGTTATTGAAGAATTGTGACCAACATATGTACTCAGCTGGACTTCTTTCCAGTTGAGAAATAATCTTGTCAGGTCTCTCTGGTGAATAAACTAATGGCAACAATGTTCCTAAATGACCTCAAAAATATCTTTGGCATTTCTGCACTTTCTTGTTACTTATTGACTGACATATATGCTGATACTAATATATGTATCAGAGTGACAAAGCAGATTTCACTACATGCTTTCAGTTTTAACACGATTTGGTCACATCAGCTAATTTTAGCGGCTGTAAATTGTGTATGTTCACTTTTCTGGATCAACACTTTTTCCCTCTACAGTATTAAAGTTGCAGGGACTGCTCTTGCAATATCACACAGCCATCAGCTTTTGTGACAAGTTGCCAAACCTTCACAAGGAAGTTGCAGAGCGCTAGACTGGTCATCACAGCTGTGACCTTATTCAGTCTACGAACATCATAAGAGAGACAGTGGCCTATATACTGTATGATGGAAATACTGTCAAGTGGACTACACTTCATTCGATCAAGAATCCAGTCTTCCGTTTATTCTGGTTCACGTAACATTGAACACAGCCACAAGTCTCACGTTGCCAGACCTGTCTCCTCGCCGAACACACACACAAAGGGCAAGCTATAAAAATATCCAAGTGTCACCCGCTCTGCGGCTGATGGCTGTGTTACTATGGTAACACTGTAACCAACAGAAAGCGTGCGTGAGTGTGTGCGCTTGCATCCAGGAGCAGAAACCTAGCAGAGGTCAATCAGTGTCAGGGCAGCAGATGATGTTGAATATCCAGCTCAACGTCCCTTTTTCCTGCATGACAGGAGGGTTTACACCATATAACTTACTCTGCCCGTTTACAAATCTTTTACCTTATTAGTATGTCAGAATGACATCAGAGGCAAGAACGCGTGTGTAAGCTGGGGAGCCTGGGGACTACCTCGCCATCTGAATGCATTTCCAAACCTAAAAGTCACTGCTATAGCCCAGTAAGAGACTCAAGATACGCTGTTTTACATGGTTGCAGCAAAGACGAGTCAAACTATAGTGGGCTCTGGAAGGAACTGATGTGTATCCAACGTACATACTGTCATGGAACATCAGGGGCTTCCTCAATTCAATGTGTTTCTGCAGCCCCATTTAATTCACAAAAAGTGACCCCAATGACGAGTGCCAACCCATCAGCGAGTATTCCCACGATCCAAGGGAATGAAAAGCAGATGGGTGCGGGGCAGAGTTTCATTACAGCAGATGGGGTAAACTATCCCTATTGAAGATTTGTATTTTGCATCTATGATAATGGTCCCCCCGCTTGACTTGATTTTGCTATCCTATTTGAACTCTCCCTGTCCAGCTCTATGCACCTATCTTTCACTCTCCCTAATGGCCTTATGCACAGACAGTCGGCCACACTGACAACAGTGCATTACTCTCCACAATGTCAACTTTTAAAAGCTTAAACCACAGTTAAAAATGCTCTTGAAATCTTTTGGTTTAGGCAGGGAACATGTTTTTGATACAGTAAGTGCACCGTGGAACACAAGTGGAGTAGTGCAGGGGTCATCCTGCACCCAACCAGCAGCCTGCAAACAATGACAAGGGCTCATGGGAGGGGTTCGGAAAAACTTCAGTCCAATGGTTATCACATTGCAATCCCTGTAAAATGATATCACATTATAATGCAATGTGATGTAATGTTTAGGGAAAATATTTATATTGTATGTCCTTTATGTGAGTATGTGTGTGTGTTTGTGTTCATGCATGAGAGGGAGAGAAGGATTTGTGTCTTGCTGAGTCCAAATGAGAAAGCCTGGAGACTTTGGAGCTCTTACTCTCGTGTTTGTTAAAGTCTCAGCGAGTATTTAGTAGCTCCTGTGCAGCCACATTTCCAACCTGTCAATCTCTGTCTTCCCTGCAGTGGGTGTGGCCTGTGAATTGTCTCCAGCCTCTCCTCATTGGTCTCACACTGGCAGGAGGGGCGTGTCTGTGCTCTGCCAGCAGCTGACGTGGTGCAGTGAAGAAGGCCTTTTAGTAAGCCTCCCCCCTTTCCTTCCCAAACTTGAAATTTGGAGGACACAGTGGGATGGGAGACGGGGAGCTACTCCACACACACACGCTCACTGAAGCATGAATGACCTACATGACATACAGACACTGATTGTGTGCAAGGGTTTCGACAGTTGCAGGTTGTGGTTATGTTCAGAATTTCATCAGAGGATTTAATTGATCAACCGCACAAGTACTGAAAGACTGAGCCCCCTGACTGGTGGATGATGTACATGGGGTGGTTTAGTACAAGCTTACACATGCAGAAGCACACCACTGTACAAACTGCTATGCACCCATGAGACTTAAATAATAATCAATGCAGCAATGAAGCAGTTAAGTCTTTAATAAAATACACAGCTTATGAAACGACTGACTGCAGACACTAATGGTGTACCGGCTCTTTCACACATAAACACACACACACACACACACACACTTATCTTCACTCTCTCACTCATAGGCCGTCTCTTGTTTCTCAATCACACCGCTTGGACATTCTGTCTCTCGTGTCTTCTTTCTTTTCTTCTGTCACTCTCTGGCTCTCTCAGCTTCATCAGTTTTCTTTCGACACCTATGGTTCAGTTGGACTTCCGACGTGTTAAGTGTCGCAGAAGTACCTTCAATTCTTGATATTCTACTGCAATTTTCCTTTAATATCTCAGGGAGACACTGCCTCCACTGGAACACTAGAGAGGCCTTAGGAGGGACACAAAACCATCCTATGTAAGGCCGTGACCTTGTGTGTGCTTTACCTGGAAATGTTGCTGCTTTGGTTGCAATTCAAGATTTCCAGAAATCCTCAGCTAGCAAATTGCAGCCTTTTACACCAAAAAACCTGACATGACACCAAAATGGAAAATTGCTTTTACAGGTTAGGGTGCATGCGAGGCTTTAGTCTCCATCTGCTTTTCACTTCTGTCTTCCTCACTCATCATTCTCATGCAGTGTCACTCAATTGTCTCTTCCTCTGTATCACTGTCTCTCTCAGGCATCACACGTATCTCTCATACAGTGTTAATTTCATGCTCCCTCTCCTTTTGTCCCTATGTAACTCTTCAGCTCTAATTGTCTCATCACGATCTCCCTCTCAGCCCCACCTACAGGTGATGAGCTCATCGCTGTGGTTGCCTTAGTCACCGAACAACACGTCTAAGGTGCCGGAGGAGGCACCGAGGACCTGAACCGAAAACACTGGAACAAAGCACAGCGTAGATGTTGGTGATGTCATCACAGAGCCAAGCTGAGCACGACAGGCCGTGATGACTCATGGCAGTGTTTCACCAAGAGAATGGACAGTCATTATATAGCTCGGGATTGGATGTGGAACTGTTATGTGCAGTCAGGAAATGCAGGACGTCCCTGATGAATGTAAAAAACTTGTTGAAACCCACCAGAGGTCAGCTAGCACAACTCTAAAAATAATAGTCATATCATGGAATAAATAGGTGTGAGCATAAGACAAACACAAAAATATAGGACCAATACAGTTATGCTTTTGTCTCACATGCAGTAGAGAGTATTTCTGTCAGCAAAGCCTAAACAAGTAGTGAAAGTAAAAAAAAAAAAAAAAGGTACGTGCTTATGGTTCACAGTAATATGCTCTTATAAAATCAACCACAAGCCCATTATCAACAGCCAGGGCTTGAGTAAGTCATTGCAACAATGACCCCTTTGAAAGATGAAATGTCCCATCACTACAACCTCTGCGCCAAACTGTCCCCATAAAAATCAAGGGCATGATTAGTGCTGTTAGCATACGTTAGCCTTTATAAGCTGTGTGAACATTTATTTTGTGAGTTAGCCAAACTACTAATAGAAAGTTTGGCTCTTAATTGGTAAACATCCATGGCAGGCATGTACGTCTGTACTTGTTTTTTCTGTTCAAACAACAGAGTGATGAGGCTGTTGGTTCACAAAAAAATCTAGCATTAGCTGCTTGTGTACGTCATTTTCTTTCTGCATAGCTGTTGGTCAGTGCTGGACTGCTAACGCTAGCAAATAGAAAACAATGATTGGAATCCCTCAGTTGTACATCACATTAATCATTTTAGCACTTTAATCAGGATTGTTGGACATTCAGAGCTGAGGAGCGGCTGGTCCTGTCAGTCTGTGAAACTGTAACATTAGCTAATATAACGTTAGCTCAGCAGCTAAAGATGATACTGAAAGCTGTCAACAGGGTCAATTTAGAGGATATCTAAATTGACTTACCAGCAGTTTGTTATTATTACCCTAAGTGGAAACTACATATCAGTCGGCACTTAATATAATTACACTTTTGCATGCAATGATTAGAATAATGAAAATTACATTTTATCATTTATCTCTATATGTGAACTACAGCAAACTGATCTGGTTTTCTAGACACAGATGAACTTTGAAGTTGACTGCAAGTAAAATACTGAAAAGTATTTGTCAGTGGCAGTTAAGCACAGATAAAAAGAGGATACCCTATTTTTCGTTCACATTTTATACCGTCTTAGAAATCTTCATTTATTTGGTGTAAAATAAAACTAAATTAGTCATACCTCTAATATAATATGTCTAATATGTTGTAGCGCTCACTGAGTAGCTTTAACAGTATTATTTATTGTAAGATAAATCGGCCCATTTGACCCGCTATCAGGCAATCCTGGCTCAAACACTGGATAGCTATAACGTTGGCTGCACACACACCACAAATATTTTCTTCTACAGCTTTAAAAAGAGGACTACCTGCCACCTGCCCACTTTAATTTATCAAAAACAAACATAAATTCTCAGCGTTGTACTGTCAATCTTCTGCTCCAGGTTAATTTTAGTTAGGAGTCAAAAACTGTGTGAGACAATTTCATTAACTCTTGCTGGCATGACTGACACATGCAACATTTGGTGGCATGATGACTGTCAACAATCAGATCCCACATATTCATTTACACAAATATTTTATTGTACTACACTTTCTTCGCTGACAGACCCTACAAATTATTTCTATTTAAATGAATTTGACAGAGTCTTGTTCGTTTTCCACCATCTGACTACAGTAAACGAATAAACGCCTCTAGGAACAAACAGAGCAAATCACCTCTCAGCTGGATGTTTTGGCTGTGACATTCTTATAGTTCACAGTACATTGAGAAACACTGCATGGTTGGGCAAGACTGGAAAACTAGGCAATTCAATGAGGGTAGATTTATTTTTTATGCCACTTCTTCAAAATTAATAGCTGCCAAACTCCTCACAGTAAATAGACCAAATGGTTTTAGGCTGTACATAAAATCTCTCTTTACTCAAACGTTCTCTCTCTCTCTCTCTCTCTCTATTGCCGTCACAATGTAGTGATGATGGAACAATCACTGATGTTATGGACAACAAGGTAGGGTGGTGACATCTCTGCATTACGCTAATCCCTTGAGCAATACTGAGAATAACAATTTCCAAAAAATATATTTAAGCACAGATTTAATCTTGCATCCGTCAAACTGTAAAAACAATTCAGTAATGTTGTCCTATATACCCAACACTGGACAACAGAGATTTTAGATTAGAGATAATTTATATTCATCACTTTTTTCTAGTACACCAACTGGCAAGCAAAGAAACGTTCATTATCCAAAACAGGTTTCATTTTATTTCAGTGGGTTAACTGCATATATTAAATTCTTATAGACGAGTACCACGTTTTTTTTTGGTTGTATTCCCTATGTTGTTCTGCAGAAAGGTTTGGCTGCACAGTACACTCAGCCACTGTTTGTGTGTGTGCGTATGTGTGTGAGATTTGAAATGTAACCGCTTACTTATATCAAAAGAAACCCTTTGATTGTTCAGCCACCAATAAAAATGAACCGGTTGTCATTTCAAATTATATAACATCATCTGTGATTTGGCAGATCACAAGTGGAAGCCATGTGAAGAACAAACATGAGCCACATTTTATTCACATAGAAAGGGCCAGAGTGCATGGCTTCGTGAGCGAAGCCAAGTTTATACCCAGAGGAATAGCCGGTAACGGGTATGACAAGGGGGGTTAACTGCACTGTGATCAAAATCACTTACATCTTTTACGGATTGGGCTCCATTGTTGATCAAGGACCGTTTAGAAATGCAACATAATAGGTCATCCCAGTATGAAGTGAACGTCGTCTAATCAACAAGATATTTCAGCAGACAGACACACAGTAAGACTGGCGGCCAGCTTTACCTAGAAAAGCAGTAGATGTAACACTAAATGTTTTCAATTAATGGGCCCACCTGTGGGGAGTGAGTGTGTAGACCTGTCAGAGGTCTGAGACTGTACACTGGCGAACAGGTGCACTGAATTACAGCATAGTAAATCTGTGTCACGGACTGTTTCTTATAACCAGCAATAAGTAAAATATGAAATGCTACTTTAATCTCAACCTACGTACGTTTAAAGTCAGTATCTAATTGTAACTGGCTCCAGGAGCCAGCTGGTGTTACCGTCCCAGAGTGTCTCCGTTTTTAGAAATGTCATGGTCAGATGTTGCTCATTGTTTTCATTATTAATATCATCACAACCAGTACTTATGTGTATGTTGTTTATGTCAGACTAAAACCCACGGCATAATTAAGTCCACCCATGCGCAATACATAATAGAACACAATTACAGGGCAGTAAATGCCAGATGCATGGCAGTTTGTGTCCTCTCCCAGTACTTTTAATTGGGGTATGTGTACGAAACCAAGTGCTAATCTGACACCAGTGTTCTTTTTCCAAAATTTAAAATTTGTATACCTCACTGCACAGAACTCATTGTAATCATTATCATGTACGGTAATGTGAGGCCAGGGACTGCTGTGGTGCCAGACGGCCCTCTGCAACTGAATGAATGTAATTAACAGAGGAAACACAGAGTTATAATAACGTTGACAAGTAAACTGTATTTGATGAATCAATACCCAAGATGCTTAGTTGTCCCTTGATAGTGTTTAGTACTACTATAGGTGGATATGCTGCTTAAATTACGTCACATCTGCGCAAAACAGTAAAGACGATTATGTAGGGCTTGAATAGAATGCACTCAGGTTGATGGAGACACGTGACTCCCACCTTATTGGAAAGCTAGTTAGTTTACAGTGAATTTGAAGAAACTTTATGGCATGGCCAATAATAAACCTATATGACATTGCTGTATATGAGGTTTATATGACACCACCATGGACGAAACAAAAAGGGAAAAACATAGGTAGGAAATGATTTACATTGGCCTATATTTTAAGAGCAAGCTGAATTTCCCTGTTTGAACTATGAGCATGACTGTTTATGTACTTATAATTATTATGGCATGTGCTGTTTGATCCTCATGCGGCATCCGTTTCTGTTCATATCTCTTCTGTGACTTCACTGAAGCTATATTATGCAGAGCAGCACAGCCTGAAGAATGCAACACAATTACATAAATAAAACAATCACTATCCCTCCAGAAGGTTTCACCGGATGCACCGAGGACACGTTTCCCCTCGTTTAAGCAGTGTGTTGACTCCAGAGGAGTGCGGCACACACACACACACACACACACACACACCCTACAGTCCGGGGCAACGGGCTCATAACCAAAGTTGATATTATGAATAAAAAATAACCATGTCGGACTTTTTACAGCAGTTACAGGCCTACTGCAACGGCAGGATATAGGTCGGGTCCTATACGGCTACAGCGCTGTCTGTCTGCACGCAGTAAGAGCCGCGGTCTCAGAGGGGAGGAGGCATCACCAGGGGTAACGTTACGCCTACATCACAGAGTCGCTCAAATCAAAGTCTATAAACAACGTCGGACTCCAAAAGTTGCACTCAAACCTCGGCACCGCTGAATGTGAGCGGCGGCTGTGTGGAGTTTCACGGCCGTTTCCACCGGCCAACCCGAGATGTGACAGAGGGGCGCAGAAAAACACTCTCCCCAAATGTTCCCCCTTTCGCCATCGACGTAACAACATGTCGGCAAAGGACGGCCATGTTTTGCTGGTTATGTCGACACGGGGAGGAGGAAAAGTAGACACGATGTTTCTCCTCTCTGCCTTCTCTCGCCGCGGTCACAACGTATCCAAGTGAAACTTAAACACGGGAGGGAAAACGTCCAATTAACAACTTGACGTACACATTGTCTCCGCATGCAGGTGTAAACGGCAGGGACAGGCAAAGTTCATGCGGCGGCTAGACAAGTTAAAATATTTATACAGAGGCGTGTGGGTGTTTGGGAGCCGCGCGACTGCAGGACAAGCCACGAGAGGCACAAAATAACAACTACATGCAGTTTTAACTTGCGGGACTTTTGAAGGGGGAGCCGTTTGAAAATCAGAGGAAGAGTTTATCCATTTCTTACCTGCCCACCGTTTTGGCGCGATGCTCAGGTAGTGCGGTACAATCCCAAAGCGACTGCTACACGAAGAAAAAAAGCCAAACGTGACTTAAACGCTCTCACGGCGGTCCAATAACCGAGCAGACAACAGGCGACAGGAAAGAAAAAATTGGCGATCACAAGGAGGATCTACGCCAAAAGCCACATGATCGCCGACGTCAGAGTACGTATTTGCATGCCGTACCGGAGCGCCGGTGTCCGTCCATAGCGGGTCCATGGTGTTATGGCCGTGAAAAGTTCAGAAGCAGGCTGACGAAAGTGACACAACTCTCTGTCCAGACAGCAGGAGGAATGCTGGCGGCTCCGTGAAGCATGCCTGCTCATGGAAAAACGAATGAACAGCGTCTTGTTGTCGTCAAGTTGTCCCTGTGCTGATGCATGCCTGCCTCTTTCGCTTGGAGCTACTTGAATATTAAAGTACCAGAGGGGGGCGTTTGTTACCCCAAGGTTCCACCCTCCCTCTCTCACCCCGCCCACCCTTCTTTCTGTCTCCTCCAGCTCTGTATGCATGTGCATGTGAGGTGGAGATGTGGAGTTGCTGCAGTGCTTTCTCAACTGGAAGCTGTTCTGCAGTGGGGAAACTAGCACATCCTCGGCTTTCATCACACACAGAAAACACACTCACATCTGGATTCACAAAGGTTAATCTGAGGTCAACCCATACTAAGGTTATATTGGTGAGAGAAACTGCCCTGGAGTGACACATACAGTTTAGTGTGCTCCCCACACAACAGTGACCTCCACTGGCTCCACTTAAGAATTGATTCTGACCTTGGCCCATGCATGCACACCTCACAACCCTCGTGTGGCTACGGTGGAGTCAAACACAATTTGTAGTGCAGCGATGCCTCAGGTATTCACATAACTTGCGCGGCATTTTGAAATATAACCATCAGTATGTGAGATTACAGAGAAAAGTGTTATTTTAATAAAGTGTAACGTTTCTGACATGTTTTCTGGAGATGCAAGGTTTCAAGAGCACAACATGTGACTGACTTAGAGATATGCTGAGTTTTAGTCCCTGCAAAAACACTGGATCCTACAGTTACCTACAATTCCCATGATGCAAATCAATGTGTTTTGTTAGATCATCCCTGCCTGGTAAATGCTTTGCCTCAGCTTTCTGTTAAAAGCAGAGATACACCTGATGACATCATGTTTATTAGGCTGATATTTTCCTTTGAGTTTAGAATCCTGTACTGCTTCTAAATTATTAGGACGTGTCAAATGCAGAGGATGACTTTAAAATTGTATAATGAACTGATTTATTGAATATAATTGCCAAACATTTGGATTTCCCAATTAAACACTGGAATACTCTAAGCAGGTTTTACAGACATGTCGGTGCCAGTGACACCAGATATTGCCGTTTGTACTACTGACCCTATTATACAAAGTGTGCTTCTGTGTGCGTCATTGTCGATAATGTGTCTCTGTGTATGTCTTTTTGTAAACATAGAGTCAATAGTGTTTTACTTATACATGGCGCTTAAACAGACTGGCCATGGGGTGAACACCTTGATTGATTGATTGATTTCCTCAAGCTTAATGGAAATAGGGAGATGGTCAGTTCATTACACCAGGGTTCCCAAGCTGTAAGATAATAGAGATATTTGAGACATCACTCGTGCAAAAGGAAGTGCAGATGAAATGTATGGATGTGCTGCATAAACACTTGTACCCAGGCCCAAATCATCAAATTGAGCCACCAATGCTCCTTATGCCATATGGGCAGACACTCACACAACATAGCCCTATCAGATGCCAGCTACAGGTCAATATGCAGTGCAGCAGCAGATAACAAACAGACCAGTAGAGTACTGCACCTTACCCTTAGAAAGACTTCTTCCTGGGTTTCCTATTGGCAAACTCAGTCACAACTTCATCCAAGTCCAAGTTTCTGACGAGTTCAGATTCGATGCTCGTCAGTGAAAACGCACTGAGGCGCTGTTGCGTTTGCGTTGTTCTAAGTTAATTTTTAATTCTTGCCATCTGTGAAAATGACCTTTCTCCTTCGCAGTTTGTAACTGGCAGAGCCAAAAAAATACGTAGGGCTATAAACACGTTGATTGCAGACCATGTTTCAAGAGCACTTGCAGGAGTTTTTGAGGAGACTTATCTTGCTCGCTCTGTACCAAGCACCGTACCGAACTACTGAAAAGGAGCGTGCTTATGGAGCGGGGTCAAATGTCACATGGGCTACTACGGCGGTTTTATATTAACAATTATATTATTCTGTTTAGGTCAGAAAAAATATATAAACATGTATTGATTGGTTATATATCGTGTCTTGGCCTGAAATTTAATTTACATTTCTTTTGTAAATGTTTTTTATTTGTGTGTCATGGCCTGGGCCCCCAAATGTACGTGGACCCCTGGGCCTGTGCCCAGAATGCCCATTGGATGATCCGGCCTTGCTTGTACCTTTATACTGTCTTGGCTAATCTAATCATTCTGGTTTGTTCAGTTCAAACCAAAATTTAACACTCCACTGTCATCTACTCTGCATTGTTTCTTATATTTAATGATTATTAGCACAGTTTGCCATTTCCTGTTGCTGGGATGTTTGGGTTCATTTGAAACGGTGGTGTTAGCTGGATTGGTATTCTAATTTTGTCCACAAATCATTGTTAATATGAATACGCTTCCAGGGTTAGGAATACCAGCTGCCTTTCAAAATATTGAATCAGAAAAATGAATTGTTGTTTGTGCAAGTACAGCATGTCTTTATATACTTTTAGCCATTATCTATCCAGTATTGCTTGCTCAGTGTGATTGACCAAATGTAGTGTAGCTGCCCCTGATGTCATAAACCAAACTAAGTATGCTGTTGTTGATTTTCTGTCATTAGTATTTTTAAAGCTGTTACTTGCTTTTAGACCAGAACATCAAGACAGATTACCATGGCTAGATGGAAACAAATATCAAAAGGACTGTGATAAATTGCATGACTCCAACAATATAATGAAGGGAAAACGGTGAAACATCAGAACAGTTAAGATCAAGGCATTGTATCTCTCCAACCTTGCTTTGAAGGATGTTTTTTTCTCCAGAATGTTTTACCATGTCGTTGATTCAAGTTTTCATGTCTCTTCTGGAGTTGAAACCTCCTTTTGAAAATGAAGAATTATTAATATTCAAGTCTTTTTTTGTGACAAAAAAAGAGAAAGAATTGTGTCTTTGATGAAGCTGTCCACATGTCCACTCCTTCACAAGCAATTTAATGAGTTAAAGTGATCACTTTGTCTCTAGCTAGATGTCCGTTTACTGGTGTTTCTCCTGCTAGTTTAATCCTTCAGTGTAATGGTTCAATTCAGTCTTGATACCTGCTGCTTTTATGATCACATGGTCAGGGATCTGTAGAACACCATTCACAGAATGTAGAATAATCTTCCTTTAAAAGGTACACAATATGTGACTTTTTTTTTTTTTTTACAGGTAAGTGAAAGCCAAGATAGTTTAGACTACTTAGCACTAAACAACCCCCCTCAGTTGTCAGATTTCAGTTCTACAGGACAGGGCAAGCATAGAGACAGATGAGCAGTCACATCTTCAAACAATATACAATATATATTGCCAGATCAACTTGTATAAGATTTACATGACATGAACATGATCATTGTTCTGATAATGCCAAATTTACCAAAGCAGTTTGTATGTGTGCACAGTGCTGTTTCAGTCATGGTCCAGTACTGTGCTGACTGAGGGATGCTGACAGTATTATTACACCTGCAAACACGTGTCCAAAAATTAGGTGGAGAAAAATGTACTTGTGTCTTATTAAATAATAACAAGGCAAGCAATGGAACAGCTGTGTGTTCAACCAATTTTAGCTCCCATTTCACAGTGGCTTTAATAATAATCCTGAACAGTGGACAATACTAAAAACAGAAACAACTCTGTTACACTCAAAACTTTGAAATAATTATAACATTTAAGACATTTTCTATGAACTTTTTTTGTCCAAATATTGCAGTCAGTGTTTCTACTTTACAAAGTAAGAAAGAAAATCCCATTAAAGAACACTTGGAAGAACAAAACCACAAGGACAAGATGTGCCAGTACACCCAATGATTGAAGTTTCACTGCGTAATGTAAAGACATGTTTTGGAAATATAAAAGTCCCCTTTATTTCCTACATATACCGAATTAAATGACAATGGCATGTGGGGTAAGTAATTCGCTTTGACTCCTGAGGTGCATTTTGGTATGAAACATCACCCTCATGAGTTTAACATTCTGTTGTGTACGCTGCCCACTGTGAGCCAAAGCTTAAATGTATGTTTTGTAGAGACCTGAAAATACATTAATTAGCATAAATCAGTTCAGCCCTCAGTTCTGGGTCAAGTTTGGAGGACAATGGCATAGTGTTTTGCTATACTTAACACCTTTGACTTACTTCTTCTCCATAGCATTGGTGGCTCATGTGTATTGTAATATTTTCAAGTAAAAAATAATTAAAAGAGATGGCCATAACATATACTTATCTATTATGACATTATCCCGCAGCCCCGTGCCTCTATGTTTGAAGAACGTTGAAAGACAGTAACAGGTTGTAACAGGGTAAAACATTACAATGAACTGTTACATACAGTAAAATAAAGATGACTGAATTACTGTAACAAGGAAAAAACAAAGGCTTTTAGAAAAAGAAGAAGAATCAAACAGTTTAAAACAATATCATTAACTTCAACTAAAAAGCCAATTAAGTTATAAAACATGTCTCATATTTTACTGTAACGCAAATAGGCTACTTTAAATTCACCCCCACCAGAATTATAATCTTTTTATTTCAAATGGGTGATGGTCACTTTGGGGCCAATTTTCATTTTCATTTTCAAGATCTGAAGAGCATGTCCTTTTCTGAGGATAAATGTGATTCAAATAAAAGGTCACTAGATGGTGCCAAATGGCTGTATATTCACTCCTGTGTAGAATTCTTAAACCTCCTGTGTAGGACTTAAGTGGACTGGTTGTATGCTTGTTATTTCAAGTGCATTATACAGTGGAAGTGCTGCCAACCACCTTTTAGTGCATCTAATAACAACTTTACTTATATTTACACCATCTTGATACAGACTCATAACTGCTGTCACTGAGGTAATTTACATTATTTACAGTATATCTTTACAGCAAAGTCTTCAATCATTATGTTTGCTTTGGTAAAAAAAGAATAGCACTGTATGTTAATTTTCACTTATTACTTAACTTACGAACATGGAAGATTCTGACAGGATTAGAATCACCGGAGGACCTGGAAAGGTGACACAACTTTGAGAATTAGGGCTGAAAGTGAGAAAGGTGAGAGACAGACAGAAAGAGAAAGAGGGCGGTAGAAGGAAAGGTAGATTAAATTAGAAAAGACAGTTTATGAGGAGTTAAAAGTGCCAGTGTGTGGTCAGTAGGAAGTTGGTCTGGCCCATAGTGGATGGCATCGCACATGAATGTACAGGGAATACCCCACAACCTCTCCTCTCCATGTATCTGTCATGAGGGCTGACATCAGTTCATTTGTTGATTTATTTGTTTGTCCATCTTGTTATTTATTTTTAGACACTGCTGATTTCCTATGGACCTCTCCTGTGAACCGTGAATGTTTAGCAACTGTAACTCTGCACAACAGTTGACAGTTGCGTCAAAGTGGAGAGAATAGAGCACACTGCTCAGAGTGATATTTGGTGTACAAAGAGTGTGGATGGTCATGTTTTATTGTATCCTTTCCAAAATCAAAACAAGAGCAAAGAATAATACATTACTTAAACAGTGTACTGCTCTAACATAAGGTACAAACAGTAGCATACATGTCTACACAACATCAGCTAACTATGTTCTTTTGTGGAGTGACATTTTATGTCAGAAAAAGCCTTGTTCAGGACTGACACATCTCACAGTATGTGTGGGGGCTGGTCCCACATGTTTATGTTGTGGATCTGTCCTGTGCTTTTTATTTATTATTTATTTATTATTAATTGATCTATTAGAGTTTATCAGAGATACGTTTTCCAGATTAATCAGATGTAATAATCTAAAATAGTTTGAAAGCATCCAACGCTTGATACAAAGTAATAGATTTTTCAGATTTTACATTTCTCCTTATAATACTGTACTATAACACCAGAGCTAACTAGCTCTATCATATTTAAATAATGCTGACGTTTACTTCTACTTACCTAATTGTTAAATGACAAAGGTATTTAAGAACCTTTTTCAGGGTTTTCCATTCTCAAATGACCCAGCTGGAAACTTTAAACAGTCAGGTGAAGACAGTTTTCAACCAACTCAAAGAGTTAAAAAGAGATAAAAGTCTGTCTCTGTCAAAGACCCATTGTTTCAAAGCTATTATGAAAGGCTTGTTGTTAACCTGACAGAGTTATTGTAAACTGCGTACGTGTCCACATAGAAGGCAAAGCGGAACAGGTGTGGCAACCATGGGGAGGGGGCTTTGTGAATGATCAATTCACAGATTGGCTGTACTACAATTACAGTAACAATATATGGTAGAATATTTGTTACAACTGGCCCATTGAAGGGTTTTATTGTTGCCTTGTTTAACTGTTGAGATTACACTATGTAATGGAGATGCTGTACTTCAAACGAGTCCTGGCAAGTTAGTGTGCATTTGTGAATGTGTTTGTGTGTCTGCAGGTTGAGCATGTTATTCCCCAGCAAGCAGTTTTGGCCCATTCAGAGAGTAGACAATTGGAATGTAGTCAAGAAGGTAACGGTTTGGTAATGATGCATTCACAGACAGCTTATCCAGTGGGGGTTTATAAATCCTGTTATCAGTGCTGCAACCTCAAACCAACTTCCCTTCCCATGTTCAGTTTCAACTATAATAAAGCAAATGAAGAGAAGAAGAAAGATAAAGTGGGGAAACTGTAGGGAGGGGAGATGAGCAACAGGAGAGAAGGAGAGGAGAAACAATAAGAGAAGAGAAGATTAGCGTTGAGGACCCGGATACAAATGACTGCAACTTTTCTATTTACGCAATGTATCACAAGAGGGGAAGCAAGGGTTGGCCCAGTGGTTAAAGAGACCATCCTTCTGCAGCTGTGCTCCACAATGTGTAAAAGCGTGACACCAAACAGTAAAAGTAGTACATGAGTACATCAGACTATATTTTTTGGATAAGACTGTAGCACAAACCCTCTCTCAGTCACTGCCTTTAATTAAGTCAAGGATTCCGGAGATCAATTAAGTTCACTGTGCTGGTAGATTTAGTAAATACACAGAATCACTGAAGGCTAGTTTTACAGGAAAGGACCAAGCCCTGTGTTGAATTAAACTGTTTTATAGTGGAGTTCTGCTTTTTAAACAATAGTGGAAATTGTCTTGTTGGCTCAGGTGAGGAGCTTGAATCCAACTTTAAACTCTTTGGCTCATCTCTCCACTGTGCAATGTTCAAAGGAGCAGCGCTTCTCAGATGATTTCCTTGGATTGCAAAATGATTTCATATAATGTGAGAATATACAAAAACACTATTACACAGCCCTTTTAAGGTATCCCATCTCCTTCCATTAACTTGATGAAGAAAAGCCTCAAAATCCTACAAGGAGGAAACCAGATCACTTCCTCTTCCCCCACTCCCTCTGCTCCTGCCTCTCTTCCCTCTTTGATTCTTTCTTTGATTTAAAATCTACGTAATTCTTCTGTTTGCAAGACAAAAACAGCATTCTTTCTAATTGAGCAAGGCAGTAACACAATGTACAAAGCTTGGCACAATTACATTTTCCCAGGGCACAGGAAAAGAAGAAGAAGTCCATTTACCAGACAATTCATCACCCCTTTTCCATTTCTGTGAAACACTTATCCTTGTGGTTTAGAGTACTGTCACTTCACAAAACCATGATATGAATATATTTCCCACAATTACATAAATTGGGAGGAGATTTTTTGAAAACGTGTCCTCTTTCTGGCATAATGCAAGTGTATGTATGTGAACACATGTGTATCTGTGAGTGTTACAGTTACTTTTCTGACAGAGCTACCAATGTAATCATCAAACACACACATGGTTACAATTCAACCATAAGGCTTCAAGTAATAGAAGGCAAGAGACAAGTGAAAGCGGAGAGAAAGAGAGAGAGAGATAGCAGATGCAAGCAAAGAGGGTGAAATTAGAGAGAGAGGTAAATAGAGGGAGGTGAAGATGAGAAATTAAGGGGTAGAGATGAAGACACTGGAGTTAAGATGGAAAGTTAAAGTAAAATAGACAAAGGAGGACAAGCAACGAACAAAAATGGGTGAGAATGGGGGAAATTGGGGAGGAAATAGGACCAGCTGAGTCTCAAGATGAACTTCTTGATCTATTGGTTGATCTTCTTTCCATCCCTAATCTTTGGGTAGTGACCAAGAGATTAAGATTGCCAAAATGAGTTTCCGCCACAGTGTCGCTGGGCTAATCCTTAAGGAAGGAAGGGTATGCTCGAAACAAACTAATTAGTTTGACACGTCCTCCTAACATGTCGGAAGACAAAAGTGTTTATAGCTGTTCAGAACAGCCACACTCAAAGGAGGTGTGAAAATCATGTGTGTATCATTCATAAGGTAGACTGTATATATAGATGGATGTGACAGCTCCCCAAAAGTGAAGCCAAAACATCTTGATCACCCCCTGGTGGTCAGCTGCAGTGTAGGTTATAAACCCCGTCTCCTTCATATTAGTGGATGGGACATTGGCCAAACTGAAAAGTCAAAGTACACATCAAATACATTTTTCCCCAAAATGCCATCTCTCAGTTTACGTAGATATTATTATGCTGATGTTGATGCTGATTCTGTTGAAGTGTTTGTTTTGTGTGCTTTTGGGTGCTTTGTGTTTTTTTGCGGTTGTATAGGAAGGAACTCGATCACTCTGGCTCCAAATGACGTCACCAGCGCAAGATGGCAGCTCCTATATCCGGGGTATTTTGGCTTCATTTTTTACAATGGGAGGAAGTGGAGATGCGTCGTCCATCTTTATATACAGTCTATGGTAATAACTGAAAGACTGCAGATACAAGCCACTAAAATTAAAGTGGCTGGGCTCACCCTTAGAGATAAGGTTAGAAGATTATACATTACAGGGAGTAAAACTGCTACTACTTTGTGTAGAAAGGCTTCTGATTAGGATGCCTCCTGGACATGTCCCTGTGGAGGTATTCAACTGGGAGGAGACCCTGCAGCAGACCATGCTGGAAGTATTACATATCTCATCTGGCCTGGGAATGTCTAAAGATCCCCCAGGAAGAACTATAGGACATGGCTAGGGAGGAGAACATAGTGTAATCTGCTGCTACCGCGAACCAGACTCAGATATTAAAAGAGAAAGAAGATGATAATAAGATATATAGATACCTCCCAAGGCCTCAGTTATGTTAAATACAATTTATTGAATAGCATTCAACCTAGAAACAGAAAAAAGCCAAAAGAACATTACCTCAGTATGGTTCCAAGTGGAGAAGGAAAACAACCTGCACACAGTAACAAAGCTCTCTTTGTGGCTTATTCAGTGCAGCAGTATACACAGGCCTGAAAAAATGTGTACGTGCATATATGCATCTTTTCCCTTGGTTTCAGTGTGTAACTGCCAGGTTTACAAATGCATGATGCACTTGGGCTGTTGGTCTGTAATCAAAGTATACAAGACCAACAGCATGTAATCTGTAGCAATATTCTGGCTATTATGGGGAAATGTTTCCCCTTTCATTTCTGTGTATATAGTGTTTCAGGGAGTCTCTCCGTACTTGTCTGGTACTTAGCATGCATCCAGAATTAAGACAGGCCTGTAAACAGTGCTGTGGATACAGTTGGTAAACAGTTTAGATTACATTTTTATTGCAAGGCTTGGCTATAATATCCTTCACAGCATTTCTCCATCTTCTCTGTCTTGCTGTTTTTGCCTGTTCTTGTTTATATTTCTCATTTAAGTGTTTCCCTCTTTCACTCACTCTGTCTTTCTCTCTTCTCTCTTATTTGGAAGCCACAGCATTTTTTTAATCCTTTATCTGTGTTATCCTTTTGGTCCCTAATTACAGATCTCAGCTCTATTTTACAGTTTAAACTATCACATCCTATTACAGTGATGTCACGCCACGAGAGGCAAGAAGATATTGCACCCCTAGTGTTACTAGGAAGATCTATCTAAAAACAGCATCTCTATATCACCTCGTATTTTTAAATCTACTTAATTTTGCTTTTCAATTCATCTTATGTCTGCAGATATTACATTAACAATGTCAGTGAATATTTAGTCAATTTAGGCATGTCAGTCGTCCAGTAAGAGTGAAAATATTGCAACGTACCTGGGATATAGAATGAAAACAACACCAAAATTGTCTTTCACCGCCTCACTTCCTCTCGCCTTGCTTGCTTTTAACTTTTTTGATCTCACCTCAACTGACCTTTCTGCTCCTCTGGTTCTTCTCATTTCCCTATCCTCCTTATGTCTTTGTCATCAACACCACCAAGAGACAATCATATCATGTCTTTAATTTGTACACTAAAACCACACAATAAACATTGTGCTATACGCAAGATGAAAGGATGTAAATGTAAAATGTTGTATTCCTCTGTCTTCCTCTCCTTTTCTCTTTCTCTCTTCAAAAACCCAAACATGAGACTTCCAGCTGGGTGTGTTGCGTGTAAAGGAAAGTTAATTGGCCTAAAGTGGCTTAACAACCCTACCAGCAAATTGTGTCAGTTTACAGCCAAGTGAACCAAACCCAGCAAACGAGCAAATGGGGGCACTGCTGTGACCGCAGCCTGAGCTGGCCAACTTGAATTGGACTCACCAGCTTGATTCACTCAGATTTACAGGTTTAATTGAATGACTTACTCATGGTCACGGACACAGTTTAAACAGCTTCCTTGAATAATGGACAGGAACAGGAGAGAATGGATATGTGCTTGCTGAAGGGGAAAATTGTTTGAACTCTGAGAACATTGTTTGATGTCCAGTATGGGATCTGGAGTGCTACCTGATTTCATGCTGTTTCCTCTTGGTGTTTTGTAACAAGTTCAGTTTTGTCTGGTAATTTAGGAGGTCACCACAAAGCTTAGAGGGATGGATACTCTGAACTCTATTATACTGGAATTGGGTTTAATGGTTTAATGGCTCTGAATGACAGGTATATCTGTGTGAAATGAATGACAGTGAAGTGAGTGCAGGAGGAGGTAACAGAAATGCTGCAGCAAGCGTCTCCATCTACATGTTTGTTTACTGTTCTTGCATAAGATCTCATATTTTGGTGATGGTTCTAATCTAGATACTTCTGCTGGTGAAGACCATGTGATATAAGAAAGTAAGTGGTCCTTGAGTGGAGACTGTTTCATCAGTATTTTCCTAGTTTTCCTTCATTCATGATTAATTGTTTAGTCATTTTATGCCTAAACAGATTTACTGCCATTTTAATTAATTTGCCAATATGTGGGGCCTCAGCAAAATAGTAACATAATAATCTTCACAACAAAATTTGCAAAGTTCATCCTTGTGCTAAACCTCATCCCTCTACTACTACTAGTGTCACATGCTGCTTCTTTTCTATCATTTACATTTTCGTAGATAACACAATGACAAATCTGTGTCAGAAGCTGATATGATCAAAGTATTTGTGCATAGTGGGATTTTCAGTAACTCAAAACTGAAATGTAATTGCTCATAAATCTGCCTGGGAAACTGAAACTGTACGCTGCTGTTTAGTAGAGTCTTCTTGTAAATGGCTGCAGTCAGTCCCCCTCCTCATCACTTTTTAGTTGCATGTATGTGAGCCATTGTGTGTTGGGTGTGTGTGTGGTGGCTAGAGGAAGTTGAGTGGCATTCTTGTTTCCTTTCCCTAGCTCTATAAAAGCTGGGGGACCATTTGTTAACTGTCAGTTGGTTAGCCTCTGTCCCCACTCTAACCCGATATAAAAACCACTGGACATCTGTACCAGCTTTGAGAAGGTGAACCAAACTGCTGTACCTTCACCATCTGCAGGCAAAGGCATTTTATGTCATTTGGTGGTTTCTTTGATCCAAACTGCTTTCGTAACATTGAGTTAACCCTGTCCACAGGCGATTCTGCAGTTTTTTAACATTAAAACAGAGACTGAACTTTACAAGGAAGAGTGATTCACATCCGTATTTGGTAAAAAAAACCCATCATGGTCAGCCTCTGGGTGTCTTTTGGGTATTGTGCTCATTACCAAACACACTTTTTTCTTCTAGCACTTCTTTCTGGTCAAAACCAAATGATGTCAGTGGATAGCACATGTACGTAGTGCTCATAGTATCAATGTTACCAGTTTCCTCTAGTCGTTAACTGTTTGTATACCACAAATGTTCTTGAGCCATTGTGGTCTGTTGTTTGTGACAGACCTCATGTAACATTTTTAAAGTATGTACAACACATAATTAACAGTTTTCTCCTTCACTCAGACATCACCACGAACTCTTCCTACACCTGACTAGAAAAAACGTACACCTTGATGGCCTGTCATTGATTTTGAACTTGACTAGGAAAAAAATGCTGTTCTGGAAATGTTAAACCATGTTAAACCAACAGCATAGCCTTGATGGCAGTCTCACAATCCGTAAATTCATGCCCAATGGTGCAAATGTTAGAACTCCAGACACGATTGATGCAGATCACTCATGAACCTCAAGAGACTACAAGTCCCACCTGCATTAGACCAGTTAAAGCTGGGTTTTGTTTAGCGACTGTGTATTTTTTGTTGTTGAATACTGCTGACCTTCTTAACTTCCTCTACAGCTGTTGTGTCCCACTCTAAAGAACGATACATAGTCATGAAACACATTACAACTCTTAGAACCGAGGGAAAAAATCCTATGATGTACACTATTATAAAAGTGACAATTAACCTCAGCTGCATAGTATCATAAGACGTTTAAGGGGTGTATCCAGATTACATCCTGTAAAGAGAGGGTCTGATGGGATATGGATGCATACCTGACATTTCTGAGAGCTCATATAGTACATTAAGAGTGACAGTCAGAAAGAAAAAGACAATGTTGTACACTTAAGGAAGACGTAGAGCTGGACAAAGAAAAGCAGGTAAGGAATGTTTCATAGAACATCTGTACAGTAAAGCAACATCCTGTTCACTTATTCAGGTGAGTAAAATCTTCCTGACCTAAATCTAAAATTGGCAGCTACCAATTACGCATATTCTACATTTGGTAAATGAACTGAAGTACAAAAAGCTGATAGCTTCTTTCAATTGGCTAAGTTTAGTTGCAAATAATTTTTAGCAATGCTACCAGTGTGGTCTGTTGGTTGGTCTTCCTCCAGACTGAAATATCTCAGCTACTACTGGATGGATTGCAATAAAACTTTTGTACAAACATTCATGTTTATGAGTATGAATCCTACTGAGTTTGGTGATACCCTGACTTGTCTCCTAGCGTCACCATGAGGTTGACAGTTCTGGGATGGAATGCCATGAAATTAGGTAGTGATATCCGTGGTGTCTAGATAATGGATCTCTACTTTTAATTTAGAATATTATAATATCTCTAATATTTTGGTTAATGGCATTCCCATCAGCATCAGCTGTACTTTGTGTTTAGTGCTAATTAGCAAATGTTATCATGCTAACGTGCTAAATAAGATGCTGAAAATTATATTATTCCTGCTTAACACGAGTCACTGTGAGCATGTTAGCATGCTGATGTTAGCATTTAGCTCAAAACACCACTGTGTTTAAATAAAGCCTCACAAAGCTGCTAACAACATGGCTGAACTTAACAGAAATGATGGGCAGACTTTGCAACAACACACTAAATTGCATTTGTCTTTCAAGTTAAAACTGTTTTTCATATTAAATATTGATTGCTGAAGAGATACGAGAGAGAAAGGGTGTGACATGCAGCAGGAGTCAGACGTCATGGGCAGTATTCATCACGGGGTGGTCTGACAATATAAGGATTCCAAATGACTCAATAAGAGTTTAGCCTGAGGAGACCCCAGGCCAATCAGAGTAAGTGCAAACATCAGCAACCTAGAGAGAACCTGAATTAATAACTTTGCAGGGTGAAGTCTTCTTGATATGAAAGGTCACAGTTTAAACAACCAATTAACATGTCACTTAAGGAGTCACATTCCCATACACCCACATGGAGAAAGGTATTTGATATTTTACATGAGTATGATGCTAATTTGATGTTGATTGACCATGTGCATAAACATGTGACAGTATTACTTTTCAGCACTGACTTTCACAAAATCCAAACTGGTGTCAAATTAAGGATAGTAATACTGGCATTTACAGGCATTTGTGATTTAAATAGTCACAGTTACATGAAAGATTCTACAATTGACCAGCCAGGTAAAGTATGGTTGTGTTTTTCTCGTGTGAAAATGGATCACCATTGCGCCATCTTTTGATCTAACATGTTGAAATCCCCATACGTGCTCATTATGCGACTGCAGCTAAGGGAGTATGTAACCATTTACAAACCCCGACCCCTGTGCAGCTCAGTGGACTGACTGACTAACTGTGGAGGCTTTGTTCACTCTGTGTGTGTGCTTATGTCTTCAAACAGGCAGGGGGGGTCTGCCTTGGTGGTGGCCTGAAAAAGGCAGCGGGAGGCTAGTTACACACAGACACACACACACACACACACACACACACACACACACACAAACGTACCTCAAAACGGATGCAGATACACTTTTTTCTCTTACACACATGCAGCCTGATCAGAAGGCTACTGGAGATAATTGTGTCAGAGACATATGGTGTAGGAAGCAAAGCAAATCGGGGAGGGGGGGGGGGGTCGCAAAGAGAAAACAGAGGAGGCAGGGAAGGAAGGAGGTACAGAAAGAGAGCTGGAGCTAGAGGGGGCTGTATGCTAATTGAAGCCAAATGGGCAGCAGATGAACTGAAGTGCTTTGCTATGCCTGGACTGTGGACTCTTACTCACACACTCTCTTTCTTCACTGCTCCTTCTCTGTCTGTCTTTTAAAAATATATTTATACCTAATTAGTTTAAGCTTTATCTCTACATTTCCTGCTTTTGTTCTGTCTTGACATTTGACATACTGATCTATATATCACAGCAACTTTAAAGGACTTCAACCTGTGCTCAGTTTAATTCAAGTAAACCACTTGGTCATATTATCACCTTATAAAGTTGTTATAAAGGATGTGTTAGCAAACAGACACATAGCTACATTCGTATTTGGAGGTTTTGGCCATCTGATAAATTCCAACATTACTTTCTGTTTTAGCTCTGTTTTGGTCTCCACTAACTCCTGAGGGAAACTTTAGGCTACTAAAAGCTCCACTATGTTCACCAGCTAGTCACTAACTTTTTCTGTAAAAAGATAGCATAAAGCGGGTTTATCTTTAGCTTTTTTACTGAAACAATTGCTGCTGCGGCTGTAAACCAGGTTGAGAGCAGTGAGAGTAAATCAAAATAGTACAACCAAAGTAAGGAGCAGAAAGAAGCTAAACCCCTGTAGAGCGGAGGGGAACTGCAGAGTTGGGTGATAATTAAATTTGGGCTCATAGTGCTCTAGTGACACATTTTTCACATTACACATAGTCGTTAATATACATATATTGATATGTGCAACTACAACTGTGAAGAGTTTCTGTGGATATTGTGATTTAACCCCAAACTTTGTAGGTTAGAATCCTAAAATATAGTTTGATTTATGAAAAAAGACAAAATGTTTGAAAACAAATAATACAAAGGGGAAGAACATATACATATAACATATAAAATAACAAGTCTCTGCAAACTGCTTATAGTACCTTCTGACCAACTAAATGCATGACTAAAAGTATGGGAATTAGACTCACTTCTACACAAAATTGTGAAGAAGTGCCTGACTGCATATCTGTGTTTGTGTGTTTTCGTGGGTTTCTACTGAAATTCAACACATGAAGAAAAAAAGAATGTAAGTAATTATGTTGATCCAATTAGCTGTTGGCCTGCAGTGTCAGAGCCAATCAGGACACAGAACGCCACGGGGTTGTTAGATAAAAACCAAAGGCCAAATACTAATTAGCCCGCTAGCTTCTAGTTCTAGCAGGCACGTAATCAAATAGAAGACACACTTCCTCTTGCACAGACACAAAAAAACACTGGAACCAGAAAGTGTGCACACACAGCAGGTGAACACTGTGTAATTCCTGAGAAGCAGGCATAATCCACCTGTTAATGCTTGATTTGATGATCAAGGTGAACAGTGGAGTGCCGCCACCAAATCAAACAGAACATCTATACAAAATACCCCACTGTGACTAAATGAAGAATGTCAAAATTATATAAAAGAAACTGACCTTGTGTGAAAGCAGATAATCCTAATTCAATTCTTCTGTCAAGTAACAGTCATGTCAAGCAACTTTGTCCACTATTACATTTGTCTTGAAACCAAAATAATAAATTATTTAACAATGTAATACAAAAAAAATTGATTTAAAGGTAGCTAAACACCAAATCACGACTGTCACTAAGTCAAAAGCTGAGATGGCAGCTACTGAGATATGCTAAGCTAGTTACTCTTAGCAGCAATTCAGTTTTTTCACCAACATGATTGGATTTAGCTACTGCCTCATTTAGTTATGCAAATTAACAAACTGACTTACTATATTTCATTAATCAAAATTGATGTTTTTTATTTACAGATAGCAGCTAGGAAAAAAATCCTAAAAAAGTATATTTAGACTTGGTGTTTGCTTTAGATCGGGCTAGATAAAAAAAAAAAAAAAAAAAATATATATATATATATATATATATATAAACTACCGTTCAAAAGTTTGGGGTCACCCAAACAATTTTGTGTTTTCCATGAAAAGTCACACTTATTCACCACCATACGTTGTGAAATGAATAGAAAATAGAGTCAAGACATTG
>JAVQJL010084991.1:0-36373 GCA_036024295.1 Nannoperca obscura
ACCGCAGTCAGTCACAAAATAAAGTATCCTAGGCCGACCTCTCGTCTCACCACGTAATGTAGCTCTATATTTAGCTCCTGTCCGTCTAGTAGCTGTACATTTAGGTTTAATCTCCATTAATGACAGATTTATTGCTAGCTAGTAGCTAGCTAACAAACGCCTTTAGCAGAGCCGCACCTCCGTTTATAAACGCCTGGATAGAAACTCTTAGAAGCTAACGGTGGTCCTCCTTGAATAGTGATTGTTCGTCCATGAACATTAACGTACTGTTTTTATTAAATATTGACTCAGAGAGGTCATTATGTTGTGACATTTCTACAGGGCACCAACAGCCTAAATGATTTGATGCTAACTATGCTACATGCTGTGTCAAAACGGACCAAACGGGCCAATAGAAACGTGTAATTCATCTGTCAGCGTAAGTCCCGCCCACCGAGGAACAGCGGAACCGGAAGCACAATTTTTAGTTTCGCAAGCAAAAGTTTTAGATTCGCAAGCAAAGCTTTAGGATTCGCAACCAAAACTTTTAGATTTGCAAGCAAAATGTTAGGGTTTGCAAGCAAAACTTTAGGGTTTGCAAGCAAAAATGTGGAAAGTTTCTCTCTCAAACCATTTTTTGACTGCTTAAAAAAGAAACAAAAATAGCTCCATATTATGTTATATACACTGGGGGAGACCGTAATCTGTGTTGAGAAATGTTGGGAGGTTTACACTGCCTGGTTTAAATGTATATTTTAGGACTTTTTTGAGCTTTATTGCCCAGTTTAAAACATTTTTTAAAGTAATCCAAAAAGTAATCAAATGTAATAAGTTATATTGCTTTAATGAAGTAATCAAAGTAGTTACATTACTTATTACTTTTTAAACAGGGTAACTAGTAACCTATTACATTTCAAAAGTAACCTTCCCAACACTGCCAGTAGCTTATGGTGGCTAATGGTAGCTAACTGAAGTAAGTGACATTACTGAATCAGTTTACTGACTTTACAAGTCTTCTTTGCTTGTGCTACTGTTAACACTACATTTAAGCATTTACCATGATACTTTATTTTCCACTTGTGGTCAGGTACGTGGAATCAAAGGTGTCCTTCTGGCCAATCAGAAGATTGACAGCAAAGTGACAACTCTCATCACCTATAACAAAGGACGAGACTGGGAGCCCCTGGCCCCACCTACTACTGACATGAACGGCAAGCCGATCAGCTGCAAAGCGGTAAGCACTGACCCCAAAAAAGAATCCCTTTTTCTTTATTTCCTCTGCTACCTGAGGTAAAAGAGTGGTATTGAACTTCTCATCTAATTCTCAGCAAGAAAGTGATTCTATTCAAACTATTCCACGAAGCAACCTCTTGATTTACTGTGTTGTGTAGAGTTGCGTGGAGGACGGAGGTCTACAACTAGTTCAGTACTGCCATTAATTGTCTGGATATGAACAGAATATATCCCCCAGTCATCCGGTTGGCTCGCCTTGGTCAGCTCAGACACATTAAAAAAACAGGTTACTGTATTTTAGCATAATGGCTAGTTAGCTAGATAACCGAGTGCACTGTTTCATGTTATGCAACCACTTAAGCACTAAATGCAGTACATTCACTGATTAGTATTCTCAGTAACATTAGCATGTTCATACAGAGGACATATTGATATCAAGTAAACACATCTTGGCAGTATCCACCGCATTGATACAGTTCATGAATTATGACTTCTAATGTGTCCCTGCATCAGACACACACTGTCAGCTTTATCCATTACTTTACCACCTGACAGAGACTGGCTGACTGTAATGACCTCTTGTATGCACAGAAGCACTAAGGCGTCACAATGTCTGAATGAAGTGTATTGGAGATAAATGTCCATAATCTACATTTAATCTGGTGTTGTATTACCTAACCGTTTTGTATAAACCACAGGGCAAACAGGTAAGTGTTCCCCCTGAAAGGAGATCACCATCACATCCTAACACACTCAAAAAAAACGTTTCATCTGAAGTATGTCAAATTGCATGACAAAAGATATAATACAACATTCAACACACACCAGTTTTATGAGTTATAGTCTTGTGAGTTTGCATCCTACTGAAACAGAATCAATAGCAGGCTTGGTAAAATGGGATGGTCAGGGACAGCCTGCAGGTTTGGTGGGCGAGGAGCAGGATAAGGTGCAGAAGCAGTGCAGGCCTGTAAAACGCTTTACTTTTATTACTACTTAAAATATCTTTATAATCCAGTGTAACTGACAGAAATCAAAGCAGACATGACGTTCACTGTGGTGGATTAACTGGAAATGCTCTTTTTCAAATGGCTGTCTGGAAAGAAATCTGAAACTCCACAGTAATGTATAATATGTGGCTTCTATAAGGAGAGTGCATATTAACTGAGATTAAAAGAGAAGACCTTGCTGAGTAGACTCCATTAACACAAAGCGTCTTAATGAAATGTAACTACTTTATTAATTATTTCTTACTTCCTTAGTTAACTAACTTTACCACTTTATCACTTGTAACTGTTGCTGCAAACAGGATGTTGTGGCTCAAACACACTACAGACCTAACATCATGTCCCCACTGCTAAATACAAAGTATCTGCATACTTCAGTGAAGTGCTCATGTGCAGATGAGGTTTAAAGCACCAAGAAATTCCAATCTGATGCCCTCATTTGATTTCCATAAAATATGTTAAATTTGATTTAGAGCACTGAATCCCTGTACTGAGCTGTATTTGCAGCAGGATTATCAGGTATCTGTGTGGTGAGACTCATTAAACATGCCTTTAGTTCACCTACCATTTGTCTGAAGCCATTGTCTTGGATTAAAACTCATTGTTACGGATCCACTGTGAAACAACCGATTAGATGGTGGATCCGTGTCTTTGCTGTGTGAGAATAACATTTATCCTCACATTAAATTCTCGATGTGTTTCGGTTCTGCAGCCCGACTGTCACCTCCACCTACACCTGCGCTGGGCAGACAACCCCTACGTGTCTGGGACTGTCCACACCAAAGACTCTGCTCCAGGTCTCATTATGGGTGCTGGTGAGTCTCCAAAACGCAAAAACACAGTTTTCTTTGTTTCTTTTTAGTGTTATTATTTGAAGTGACAGACATGACCATGTGCATTGTGGCAACTCAAGAGAGAGTAAATGTCATTGAGTGTTTGTGTATTATATTCATTTGTGTGTGTGTGTGTGTGTGTGTGTGTGTGTGTGTGTGTGTGTGTGTGTGTGTGTGTGTGTGTCAGGCTGTGGTTTGTTTTTGTCTGCAGCCTCTACAGTAACACTCCATTATATGCAAATAGTCCGCGTGGCTGAGCTAAAAAAAGTGCCACTCCTCCAGAAACTAACCTCCACTTACCCTGAGAAGTGCTTTGACTCAAGTATTGCTTTTTGTCTGTGCAATGGTAGAGTATAAAGCCACACTGCTTCATGCCTGAGTACTCTGACACAGAGGATTCTTCCAAACACCAGCCATTTTCTTATTGAAAAAGTCAGCATGTTTGTTTGTGCAAAGCAACAAAAAAAAAGAAAAATAGGTTAGGATAAGTGAGCTGCCTGTGTTTGTTTAGGAGATAGGGATCCTGCATCTCTCTGTCCACCATGGAAGTGCATCTCTGCTAGAAAAAGACATCAAATGTTAAGATTAACAACAACAACAAAAATCGTAAGCTGAATTTGAAAGATACAAAATAAATAGCATGACTTGAAAGAGGCATTCTACTCAATGTTCACAGTCTACTTGTGAGGACCACTACCCGGCCTGTGAAAACACTATAATGCTTTTGTGGTTTTAGAGGGTCTAACCCTAATGACATCATTATGATGTCATCAGATGTTGGAGCTGCCAACCCTGGGATTGATGGATGACTTGCTCTACCTCATGAGCCACAGCAACAGGAAATATAGATAGGTAGATAGATTTCTATCTAACAGCTGAAAATCCTGGAATGACTTGGATCAGACAAAGTAAACACTTTTTTTCAGTCAACTTTCAGCTTATTGTGCAAATATTTAGGTACATTGAATTTTCCAAGGCCTGATTTCTCATTTAGTAAATAGTTAAAGGGAAAGTAAATCTGTTTGGTTATCCACTCGTGTCCTCACACCTGTTCTCTCTGTGTTCTTCCTGCTCTTTGAATTGGTTCTTGTTGCATGCCTCACATGAGCCTCCCTGCCTGATGAAATTTTAAATTCCTTTCCTCCAGGTAACCTTGGCTCCAAGCTTGTCGAGTATAAAGAGGAGATGTACATCACTTCAGACTGTGGGAAGACGTGGAGACAGGTACATAACGTCCTCCCTTGCTGCTTCTTTTTCCTCCTCTACACTTCCCTCTTCGATGTTCCATTGCCCTCTTCGCCTTCTTAATCTGCAAAGCTATAAAATCCAATATTATCTGTCCAGTTTTCTTTTAGTCCAAACTCTAAAGTACAGCTTGTACAAGTTAAGACGTTACTTTTTCAAGAACACCTCTTAAATTTTTATGTTACGTCTTTTGAGGTTTTCGAGGAGGAGCATCACATCCTGTACCTGGACCATGGTGGGGTCATTGTTGCCATCAAGGACACCTCTATTCCCCTCAAGATACTCAAGTAAGATTACTGTATATCAATAGCAATCATTACTGCTGTGACACATGCCTTAACATGCGAAATCATTATGTTATTGACTTTTTATTAAACCTTTTAGTGCCATCCACCTCTTATGCCAGATATGATGCATGTTAGTTAACATGATTTATTGTACAATGGATCAGTACTAGCCTGCATTTGTATTGCATGTTTCATACAGCTTGAGCAAGACCAGTAAGATAAAAGAAATATAAATGGTAAAACAATTGGTGACTAGTACACAAATAGCCAAAATCTCAACGTACAGCATTAAAATGTAAATAAACCTGCGAAAAGTGAAGACAGTAAATAAGAACCATAGAAGAGACAACACACATCCAGTCACATCACTAGTCTCATCGCTCTTTTAGTGACTTTTGTAAAGTGTTAGTTTTTTTGATACGTTTGGTTTTAATTAGTTATTTGAAGCTATAAAAACGGGGTGTCACGTCATAATTGACAACTGTGAGTGTGCTGTGATTGGTTGAGATGGTGTTATGGGTGGGATTTCAATACTGTGCAGACTCTGGCTCCAAATGACATCACCACAACAAGACGGCAGCTCCTAATAGTCTGGATATTTCTGTACATTAGGAGGAAGGTCTATGATTAGAACCCACCCATCTGATGATGTGTGGAGAGGTGTGTGTGTGCTTATTCTGTAGCAGACTTGTGTCATCTGCACAGTGAATAGTGTATGTGATGTCATAACACTCCAATCACAGGCTGCAGATTTATCAACGTGTGTGTCCGACTGGTTTGAGGGTGTTTGATTAAAATAGTATTCATACATTTAAGTATTATACCATTATTGCTACATGTTTGATTCAATATGATTATTATGATTCATTTGGGTGAATGTACCCATCAAAGACCTAAACATCAGTGCAAGTGTTGGGGAGCTCTGATCCCTGAACCATCAGCTGAGCCAGTCCATGTATTTTTACAGCACAGCGAAAGATCAGTTTGGGTCCTCAGTCCAGCACTGTACCCTTTTAATCATCATTTAATTTAATCATTTAAGATCACCCCCCTCTCTCAAAGCTCATGCAGACTATTTCAAGCTCAGCAAGAAGTTATCTCATCGACCTTAATAAATAAGGATGAAACAATGAGAAACCACAGATAAGGGATTACTCAGAAAAGCATTTATCACAGACCTGAATCAAATGACCTTTCAGATGGGCTCTCATCTGTCTCTCAGTGAGGTTGTCCTTCACATATACCGCCCGTCATGCCTCCTGCTAAATCAATAACACCAAAGGCTCTGGCAGTGTGTTGGAAAACATCGCTAAGAGCCACAGAGAGCTGTGAAAGCATGAAAAGACAACTTCATTACACGAAATGACCGTCAAGTTATCACCTCATCAGGTGCTGAGATTTCTTGCCTCCAAAACTCTCCCTGGGCTGCATTCCATTTTTTTGCAGGCAGAAACTCTCGTCTTAGTAGAGTTTTATGACCCCTAATAACTCTTTCTATCTCAAGTGCTCTATAACAGAGAGCAGTGTTCTGTGTAGAGCTGTGAAGACTGAAAAACTAATGAAGGAAAAGCAAAAAGTTATTCCACTAGTTTGCACACCATTTTTCCAGACATGCCACTTTTCATGGCCTGCAAAGCAGGAAAAAAGGGACCTGCCCCAGGTTGAGTTTTTGCTCCCAAGATGCATATTCCTAAATTAATTTGTGTTAAATCAAATGACCAAATAGCAAACCTGGGGCCAGCTAGTACCCCAGGGGGCGGAACAGAAAGAAACCGATGGCTCAGCAACAATTTAATCAAAATTAGCCTGGGGCCCGGCCATGATGCTCGACACGTCTTGGTCAATAGCTATTCAATGTATTTGCATTCTGCTGCCTCTCTATATGGTCGTCCCCATCGGTACTGGTGGAGTCCCGTGCGGGATTCAAATAGCATATCCATACATCCTCATACATCACATGATGCAGGGACAAAAAGGTGGAACCACCATCTTTGTATTCCTCACAAGTAGTGGATGGTTCTGCATCCTATGATTTATGTCCAGTGCCAACATTCAGTGCCACTGCAGCCCTATGTAGCGGGGAATAGGTGTGGAGGTGGAGGTGGTGCATAGGTTGACATTAATGTCAAAAGCGCTACAAGTATGCACTGATATTATAGAAAGAACACATTTTTAAAACATTAGATGTTCAAAATGTTTGCCTTTGAATGTAATCGTCCAGTAACGGAGGTCTTGTATGGCGTAAGGGTTGTTTTCCACACCCTGTTCGTAAGTGATTTAGTGTTGCACTGGAGTGGGTGTGGTCACAATTGCAACAGGCTACACCCACCTGTGATCAAGGGTGTGGTCACAGTTACAGCAGACTCATTTTTCAACGCATAGAAGTCAGGACAGTTTTTTTCCTTCATACTACAAGTGTGGAGTTCTACTCTTTATTGATAAGGTATTGATAGGTTTGAATGAGAACACATGGCCAGGCGGATAGAAGCAGAAAAAAGGAAGGGGACATGGCAAGCTGTAGCAAGAGAGGAGTTTAAAGGAGAGACAGTACTTGTCTCTGTTAAGAGCCCCTCTTGACCTAAAATGCTCCTTCACCAAGTGAAGTTCTCGGCATGCAGACACTCAAGATACTCCGAAAAAGTCTGTCTACATCCTGAAATCAAGACTTGTTCCCAACTGCTGTGCCGTGAGCCCCAGTGCCAGCGAGTCTCCCAAATCATTACTCCCTGTTTCCATGCGGGGGTAGGATATCTACAGCTGTCTGCATCAAAGCAACACCGTTCTCACAGCCACTTGAAAAGCAGCGCATCTAGACTTTAAAAGTGAAAACTGTGCATGTACTCACACACACTCAAATCATTTCAGATAATTCCCCAGTCCCTCTCATCGGCTCACTCAAACTCAGCCAGTTTTCTTTACACTGTGTAACTCACACAACGCATTTATATCAGTTAATTATGAAAAGCCAGCAGGCTGAGAAATGAGATGCCACCGAAACACGCCGGCTGGACAGGATTGTGTTATGTACATTTATGATTTATGATTGGCTCCACGTAGAATAAGTCTTGTTTTAGGTTTCTTCATATCACTGGAGGAGTGGAGGAAAAGCTAGTGTGTGGCATGGAGCATAATTATAAGTTGGGCTCGCTAATCTATTTGATTACAGGGCTATCACTCCATCCATTTCTAATAATTCCTCGGGTATTAGCTGGAGGAAATGAGATATAATTGGATGTGTGACTGAGGGCGTTGGCATGTAGAAGGCTGTACTTGTCCAGCTGATGCCTTATGGAGCAAATGGCTGGTTAAATGCCTTGCTTAAGGGTAACTCATCAGTAGTCACTGATACAAAGGGGTGTTACCAGTTTGTTTTTTGATGGAATTTGAATTATCAGTATGAAAGACACTAAAAGCCTCAGTGTGCTTTAAACAAGCTGGTCTTATGATGTGTTGTCTGATCATGTCCAAGGGCAAAAGTGTTTAGAGCTGATCCAAATGCCCACACATGAAGGCCTCCTCCTGCATCACACTGTCTTTCTGGCCTCCATTTCTCGTGTCTTTGTATCCTCGACATGGTAACTTGTACGGATGGGGACACTTCGGCTGTACACATGAAAAGTGACAGAAGATGTATGTGAAGAATGAATAAAGGGAGCTCGAGGAAAATTCAAACCCCGTCTACTTTCACACCTCCAGACAGTTAGTTCCAAATTGTCTGAACCAGCCCCCTCCTGATTCTGCCTTGAAAGCTGGTTTCAGACGCCGTCAGACAATCTGACAAGCACTTTGTTTGAAGCATACCGAGGCCTTTACCATAGCAACAGTGTCTTTAGTAGCTTTGTACATTCATTCTGTCTCCTTGTACTGTGCATGTTTACCTGCTGATTATCACATTGTAGTCCTTGTTAGCACATCATTACCATACACTGCCTGCAGTGCGAGCCTCACACTGCTCGATTCCACATTGATCCCTCTCCATCACGCAGTCACATTAACTCAGCGCTGCTGCCACTGTGGACTGCAGGAGTCTTCAGCACAGTGAAGACAGCAGATGGCTCGCTTTGTCTTTCTCAGGCTCTTTATTTGGAGTCTGGATGAAAGAAATTCATATACCAAAATATAGTTTACATCAAAGTGTGTCCCAAGTCATCAAGTGATGTGTCTTTATTTAACATTTCAGTTATTTAGACCATTTCTATCTTTCTACGAGTAGCAATTTCCAGGTAGTTCGTCCCTTTCTTCCCCACCTTTTATTTCATTTTTTTTGTCCTTCAGAGTACAACCAGCATGAAATACATCTTACAAAAATAGCTTTCTTTAGTTGACCCTTCACTAAGCCCCACTCCTCTTAGTTACTGTTGCTACACGTGTCAAGCTTTTCTTTTCTCACAAGGCATATGTGCAGTTTACAATCACAACAGAGGCAGGTTTAATACAATGGGTCCTTGACTGCACAGTCAGTATGTCTGTGATTTCATGATCACAGACGCACCTTGAGGTAGACAAAAGCTGGCCTCTATCCAACCAGTGACCTTTAATTTTGCTTGCTGGAATGACTACATCTCCAGCTGACTTTTAAATGTTTACAGCTGAATCTTTTTTAAACGAGAACCCTGGTAAAGGGGCCTTAAATATGCACATGATGGCTACTTAAATGATACAGTGCTAAGAGACTGAGGCTAAAGCTACACGTCTAGGGAAAAAAGTTGGCATCCTTACCAGATGATGACCCATGGACAAGAAATGGAAATAAAGAAGCATTGTTGTATTGCAAAGAGTTAGTGCTAGTATTCTAAATAAGATCACACTATTGTAACACAACCTTGTTTGCTGCTTAGCTTAGATAACTATGATTTTACATTTAACATTACAAAGACCTTTAGGACAAGGTCAAACCGATGTGTTTGTGTTTGGCAAATGCTATCCTAGACAACGTTGGCCTGGGTAAACTTCTCCAAATCCAATTAAGAGCAGGTCAGAGCTGCTAATCTTAGCCTAAACTAGACTCATAGCATCCAGGACCGGTCTCCACACAGTGGGGAAACATTTCACACTGGCTGCCTGAGTAATGAATGGGGATTTTGTTAATCCTAACCTGTATTTCCACAAAATAATGTAGTATGCTAATAATGTGCTCTTTGGGCTTAAGCTAGTTAGCTAGACATTCCAACCAACACAGCCTATGGTAGAGCAGAAAATATCATTGTTTAACCAATTCCTTTAACTGGGTTTAGTCGTGGAAAGCCGTATATTTGTAATGAAGCTGTTAGTAACTCTAGCACAAGGCTGTTTTAGAAAAAATGATGCTCCATCTGAAGAGACTTTCATCAATGTCTCTGAGTACTGGTGTTTGTGAACACTGCACGTTTCTCCACAGGTTTAGTATCGATGAAGGACGGACGTGGACTGTTCACAACTTCACCAGCACCTCTGTGTTTGTCGATGGACTCCTGAGCGAGCCAGGAGACGAGACCCTGGTTATGACGTGAGTAAAACCATAATTAATAAATCAATCCAATCTGAGCTCCCATTCAAGTACCAGTGTAAATTGCAATATTGAATTGAGAAAGCCCCGTGGAGGCATAAATTAAACACCAATAACTTCCACACCTCCTATAGATTAACCCTTTTGTCCTCCCTTCACACTTCTGCCCCTACACTGCATTCAAGCAAGCTCAAGTTTCTCTCCCATCACAACAACTCCCTCTTGATCTGTTGGAGCGGGGCGCCCAATTTTGTGGCGCTAACAGCAGCTGGTCTCCCTCCTGATTTCCTGCGAAGTCGTCCCCTCTCTTCACCTCCAGAGGGTTTGATTACGGTTACAGCAGAGGGAGAGGAGGCCTGTACATGCCCTCTGCCCTGCCTCTCTGTCTCACTTTTCTCCACTTTGACATTTTATTTCTATGGTTCTGCTGTGTATTTGTGCACTCTTAAGTATCAGTCTCACTTTATTTGTGTGTCTGTCTGGGCTCTTTGTCAGGCTCCACCAGGCTGCGAGCACTACAGCAGTCTGGTACCGGCTTTTATTAATACCCAGACATCAGCTGGTCAGTTGCACTTTTGATAGGACGGCGGCTGTTAGACTGATTACATACCGTCTATTATAGAAATGATCAGTAGTTGGCATACATAAGGATACATAGGAATTAAGCCTCTGGCCTTAAATGTCATTTTGCACAGACATTTATAATGCCCAGAGGATTAATGTAAATAACTAGTGATGCCCTGACTATTGAGGACAATATGGACCTTCAGCATTTAGCCAAACTGAGTAGGAATGTTTGTCCCAGTAGTCATGTGTAGGTTTATTGGAGAGGTTCCAGCAATAAACCTACATGCGACTATTAATTATCATTATCCACCAGGGCCAGTATGGATGGACAAGAGGATTTCCATATTATATATTAACACTCGCATGTTACTATGCTGTTGATTTTGCTTTGAGATGCTCTAAATGCAGTTGAGCACAGCTGAGTCTAACAAGCTGAGATCTCTTAAAAACTGCCACTGTATATAAGATCAACCCTTTAGATTTAGATTAGATTAGATTAGATTAGATTCAACTTTATTGTCATTGTACAGAGTACACGTACTGAGACAACGAAATGCTGTTAGCATCTAACCAGAGTGCAAAAGAAGCAGTAAAATGTATGTAGTTAATAACGAGGCCAAAATGTGCTGTTTTCCCCAATAGTCAGTCCGATCCAAGGACAGCAAAGGTTGATTTGTTTTCTGGTGTGTAATCAGGAGCCTCACCACGCTGCTAGCATGGCTGTGGACTTGCGTTGTCGTTATTATTGTCTGGAGTTTAAAATGAGAAATTGTCTTGTCTACTTCTGGTGAAGCACAAACCTCAACCCTGACAATTCTTTGGCCTAAAAATTAAGAATATTGGCACAAAGTCAGCAGCTTCTGACCCAAACTGTTGATTTAGGCTTCAAGAGTTCATATCTTTGAAGAAACATAGTCCCCCCCCCCCAATCTCTCCATCAGTAAGTTAGCTGGAGTGAGACTTGTCACATCATCTCAGACTCGAGGCCCCAGAGATAAGGCTGGCATCCAGCTGTAATCCGCTGAGAAGGGCAAAGAGATGGTCACACACACACACACACTTACACACAGACATGCAGTTACACACAAGGAGAGACTTGAACTGTCAGACTCACTCACCATTATCTGCCATGTGTCAGACACGCACCCTCTGGGTTGACACACACATACACATATATACGTCGCCCATCTGGCTCTGGCAAGATAGGGTCGGCGACCAAGGAGGGGAGCTGAGGGCAGCTCATGTCGGACAGATTAGCCAGGGTCTATTTCCTTGCCGCTGAGTTTCGATTTTTGACAGCGCAGCCTGCCATCCCATAATGAAGTCTTTGAACAGTGACTTAGCGCCAAGGACAGGTGGGGGAGCAGAGATCCTACACCACTCATACTAATGACAGCTGGTCAGATATTTGACACTGGACAGACTCACTGGGCTTATACTGCACATGCTTCTGTATGAGAGCATCATGACAGCTTATTTTACTACCAACCTCTGAATCCATCGGCTATCATCTGATGACCATTTAGCCTCTGAGGGCAACGGTCAATATTTCAGAGCTTCTGGTGTAGCCAGCAGATATCCAGATCACTGACATCAGGCCCAAGACTTCCTCCTCTGTGTACCGGCCACTGATTCTGATCAATAATCTCGGAACCCATCAGCTATCATCTGACGATGATTTGAATTCAGATAAATAAAAAATGCGTTCCGGCTCCTTTGCTTTGCCCGAGCGGGGGGTTTATACCTACATGCAACCAAAGCCCGCTCAAAACATGATTGGTTAGTACTCTGACTGCACAGAAACCAGAATGCATCTGATACCAAAATCGTGTTCCTTGCCTACAGATTTTGCATTCATATGCAGGTATCTGTTATAGATTGTATATAGAGATTGTGCTACTGACAAACCATCTACACTCTCGTAGTTCCCTGCACTGTAACACAACATACTTACATATACAAACATTTTACTCAAAGAAATGCCTACATCTAATCTCATTCAGTACCAAAACTCTTCTCACCAAAACACATTCCTGGTAATGTTTTCTCCTTCTTAGCTCTGTGTTTTAATGAGGAACTAAAGGAACACATTCCCCACTGCTAATGAATGTTGATTTATTTTCACTGAGCTGATTGGAGTGTTGTTTGTCCACTAATAGAGCTCTGATGGCTCTGGAGTAGCTGTTCAAAACTAGAAAAAAGGTGCTAAATGAAGTCTGAGGCTGGTGGGAATTAACACACAAACAAAGCAAGAGTTGATTTTTACACTTCACGCTGAAGCTAACATTGCTGATTTTACTGTGTGCAAGACAAGCAGCGACACCAGAACACTGTATCTAACGGAAGCCCCTTTACTGGGATGTGGAGGGTTTAAAAAAGGGCAGTTTTTATTACAATTACAAATTACAAGAAGACTTCTGAAACGTCTGCTGCCACTCAAATACTGAACTGAATTATATTTGTACTCCTAAGCACGCATTGAAAAAGATTTAGATTTGAAATCCTCAGTAGCAACATACTTCCTAAAAACAATGGGATCTTAACAGCACAAACTCAATGCACACAAAACTGCTATAAAAGGCAACCTGTTCCACTCTGTGGGCAAGTTTCATTCACAAAACGTTACCAAAGAGTAGAAAATAACTTCCAAGATGACTTCCACTTTTCTAAATAATAATCACATATTCCACTTTAGGAACAGTGGACCGGCCTCTCCGTGGCTTAACCCTTGTGCTACCCTCTGGAGGAGACACTGGGTCAAGACAATGGGCCACTGGGTCAATATGACCCTGAGGGTAGCACAAGGGTTAAGGTAGTTCATGCATTTGCATTTTTTTCCTAATCTTTTAGGCCCAGCCTTGTAGAGGAGATCTTGCTTTAATATATAAGCTCATATTATGCTCAGAAAGTGAAAACCTCTAAATAGATGTGTGTATCTGGGAAAATGACCCTACCATGTATAGTCTGCCATGTCAGCTGTACCTGATGGGTACTTGTACTTGAAAAGGTAACAGGATACAAACACCTTGCACAGAAAGTGAGTAAGTTGATCCCACCCTTTAAGCAAGCCTGAAGAGGACGAAATTAGAAATACATTAACTTTTAAGCAAGACACTAAAAGCTGGAGCTGAGAGACAACAGAAGAGCAAAACAACAGCAGTAAAGGAGGAGAAGGTGAAACGATAGCATATGTATATGAGACATCCATCACTTCCCTTTAATGGCGGCGGTGAAAAGTCATGCGTTAGTCATGCTCGCGTTGCAAAACGTTGCAATCAGCACAGCAACATATGTCAGTCGCTGACTTGTGTCACATCAGTCTGCATCAAAAGATGCTCAGACTGACACACAAGGGAAAGACAGCTGAGTTCAGGAATGGGGATGGTATAAGTCACCTGTATAGTACTGTAAAACATTACCATCTAGTGGATAGGAGGGGGAGCTGTAGCTCTGTGTGGCTTCAGGGCTTTGATACTGTAGGATATTGTAAGAAGAGTTTATTTGTGCTCCAGATGGAGCATAATGTAATGCAGCAAGACAGTTGATGTAACAATTATCTGTGTGTTGACTACATCATATAAGGGAAGTCATGAATGTCAATGGATGCCAGCTGTTATACAATGTGTAAATAAATGGACAATGATTTACACTGTCCTCAAAAACGAGGGGATTTGGAATTGGGATTAAATTGAGGTTATCCAGTTCGGCCTGAAAACAAACTAATACCAAGACTTGAACACAAACATCAGGACAGATCCCATTCAGCGGTTCGGTTCAGGGTGGGTCTTTGTGATGCAAGTGATGAGAATATGGACAAAACACCTTGAATGTAGATCAGAAGAGTATGTAATGGTATCTTATGATCCAGCATTGTACTATACGAACAAATAATCCAAAGTGTATAGGGATGAAAAGTTAACATTTAAAGTCAATGAAAAGATGCTCTTCACCGGAAGGTGCAAACTGAGCTATGCTAACCAGCTGTTAGCTCTACCCTCATATTTAGCTAGTGTCAAATCGTCTTAAGAATGTGTGCAGCTTCTCTACTTGAAAGGTATTGATTCATCTACCCGAAGCTTTAGAACTGGATTTCACACAATGTCACAACAGCTTTCCTTTTCCTCCTTTTATTTTGGCAGTTCATCAGTTCTCTAACATAGTTCTATTGGTTCCACTTGTCATTTGGTGAAAAAACTTTAAATAGAAAAAATACATGCCTATGCTATTGTCACTAAACATCAGCTCCTCATTCCACCCGATTCACACACTTTACACACTAAATACAAATAAAGGTTATGCCCGCTGCTGTTACAACTCAATCATGTCTATTCAAAATTTGCAGTCCCTCCAAACAAGCACTTTCCAAGCCAACATAAACCCATAACATGCTAAAGCATCCATCATTTCACAACGTCTGCGACCAAAAGTAATCCAGAATATACTTCCAATGCAAATTGTGTGTGTGCTTGTTGGATGGTGAATAAGATTCCATCCAGTTAAATCTTTTCATCTTTTCATGATAACGTGTGATAACTTGAACTGACAAGTTACATTAAAGAATCTCGACGCTGCTGTTTTGATCAGATCAGTCTGATTAGAACATTTTACAAGTTAAATCTGATACAGATGTCACGTGTAGAGGAATATCATCTTAAATAATGTGTTTTGTATCTGCGGTGTGTGTTCGCAGTGTGTTTGGCCACATCAGTTACAGGTCAGACTGGGAGCTGGTCAAAGTGGACTTCAGACAGTCTTTCCCCCGTCAGTGCACCGAGTCTGACTATGACTCCTGGCAGCTCACAGACCTGCAGGTAAACACACACCAATACAGTACAAACACACATACTTACAGAACATATGAGCTTACATTTGAAACTGAATTCTAACTTCTCCATGGTCACCTTCAGGGAGACAAGTGCATTATGGGCCAGGACCGGAGTTTCAGGAAAAGGAAGGACACATCGTTCTGTATCAAAGGGAAAAGCTACACCTCAACTCTCACCACCAAACCCTGTCACTGCACCGAGAAAGACTTCAACTGGTGAGCACTGACTCAACAGATTTATAGAAAACCTTCAGCTTCAGCTAGGACTCCTGTATCTGAAAACTGTAGGGAGTTGCAGTGCAAATAAATGTGTAATAAATTAATAAGAATTAAGAGGACACAGTGGGGAATAACATAAAAAAAGCATTTCAGCATTTCATCACATTAGAGCAAACTACAGAATAATAGTTGAAATTAGTTAAATTATGAATTTTAAATAGTACAGAAAAATGAAAAGTATTATTGATATACATATACATTTTATCAATAAATCAATATATTAAACTGGAGGTACAATATTTATTATTTAATACTTCTTGCTGCGAGCTCGGCACCTCCATCTTGGAAACATTTTCATCTTCTATAAAGTACATATGTATAACATGCTCTCTGCTCACATATGTACACCCATATTTAATCTCACATATACATAGAGTGTTATGGTGTTAAATTTGCAGGTCAATATTTGTTTTTACAAAAGTCGTGTGTGTGTGTGTGTGTGTGTGTGTGTGTAGTGACTATGGTTTTGAACACATGGAGGGCAATCGCTGCTTTGCTGACTTCTGGCACGATCCAGACTCACCACCCGAAGACTGTCATCTAGCACAAACCTACGAGTCCAGCACTGGGTCAGTGCAATGCACCAACACACAAGACATTTAAGCAGAATTTCCCAAAAATGTTTAAAAAAAATAAAAGTGGTCCTTTAATGACCAGGCATACACCTCTACATACGTACTCTTACACTGGCACTGTCCTCTGCTGTGTTTCAGCTACAGGAAGGTAATATCTAACATGTGTGAAGGGGGGCTAAACAAGCAGCAGAGCGGCAAACAGCACAACTGCCCTCTGCTCCCCCCTAAAGGACTACAGGTCAGCATCAAAGGGCAGATGTTGGCCGTGGCACCTGGTGATGACATCACATTCATTGTCCACCAAGAACAGGTAGGATCAAAGTTTTCTTGACGGTTCTTCCTTTTCTACCTTCAGTTCACTTTGAAGCTGCTGAAAGTCCTCGTTCCTTCCTAACAGGGCGACACCAGCAACACCAAGTACCAGGTGGACCTCGGCGACGGGGTGCGGACCATCTACCAGAACCTGACAGTGACGGACGAGCCCATCCAGCATCGCTACGAAAATGCTGGTGTTTACAAGGTCACGGTGAAGGCAGAGAACATGGCAGGGCACGACGAGGCCACCATGTACATCCAGGTCACAGGTCGGCCTCCCAGACTCTCACTCACTATTTTACTTACTGTTTCTGTCTCAGGTCAATGTTTGTGACCAGTAATGCTTGCTCCCTGATTCTGAATGTCTAACATTTCAGTACAAGCTATACTAGTGAGGCAGCGCAGTGGATAAGTGTAAGCTCATCTGGCAGCTGCTCTTCTTCTGACTGAACTTACCTTAAGTTAGTTTTTGTAGTTCAGTTGACTCACCATGTTTAACATAACTATTCATCGCCAGTTGAAGTAACTTATAGTTTTAAGGCAGTGCTTACTCATGTTCTTATGTTGAAAAAACCTCTTCCTTTTCCAGTGTATGAATATTTTTCCAATGTAATGTAGAGCGCTGTCTGTGATGTGATAGCAGTACTGAATGCACACAACTGAAACGCTAATGGTCAATGTCAGAAGGATACAGATTTAAAGATGAACTGAAGGTAACAGACTGCATTTGGGCTTTTCTTTATTCATTAGGATGTGGGTAGGTGTCATAAAAGTAAGTTTTTTCCAATAGACGAATAAAAGCACATGATAATGTCAAATACTAGAATAACGAAGCTCCTGTAACAACTAAAAGCAGGAAGTAGCACATTCACAGTCATCCTGCATCCGAAATATTTTGCACATCCTGGTTATTAATTATTCATGACAGATTAGCAGCGCTCCAACAACACACAATATTATATTTCTCAATATTTATGGGTCACCAAGTGGAGTCTGCAGCTGGTTCTCACCGGCCAGACATGACGTCAGTACGCTGCACGCTGCTTTGACCTGAACTCACCCCTGTTGTTAACACAGGCTTGAGTGTCACGTCTAACTTCTAATTTTTACTTCCTGGGTACAAATGCTTCTGCGCCGCTGAAAGCGTCTGACACTTGAATTTTACATACAATGGAAATCCATGGTGTGTCAGTCAGCGGGGATCGGGGGTTCTTCTCTATTTAATTTAGTCTTTTACGTTGATAAGCTGGATCTGTCTTTGTGCAGCTTTAAAACCCAAAGAGCTGCTTTTTTAAGCCGATAATAAAGACTCCTGTGGGAGACTCATTGAGCCGTCAAACCCTTTATTTTGTCAAGATTAAATTAGGTTTGGCCTCAAACGGTCCTTCTCTTGTTTGAGCGCTTGTTTAAAAAATAATTTATGTGACTTTGACCTGCAATTTAAGGACATTCAAAACTAAATCATACATCTCTCACTTCCAGTTTTCAGTGTTTTGTAATTGTATAAATCATGTTTCCTTCTCTTTCAGCCCCTCTACAGGAAGTGCACCTGGAAGTGGTTCCCATTGCAGGGAGAAACCACGAGGTCAACCTGACAGCAACAGTTCTTCCCACTGAGGCCAACCTGACCGTGTTCTACTGGTGGATAGGCAACAACCTACGGGTAAAGGACACACTAAACTTCATCTCCATACTTATAATATTTTCTTACATCAAAAAATATTCTGTTACTTTAAGAAAATAGATTCTGCAAAACAAGCTTATGAATAACCATATAAAGTTGTTATAGCTAACATGTTAGCAAAATAATTACCACTTACAAGTCCAGCAGACACACAGCAACATGAGCATTCATTTAGAGTGGTGTCTGTGTCGCCTGATGAAGGTCAGTCTAACATTCCCTCTTTCAGCTCCGCGTTGGTCTCCACCAACTCCTGACTAACTGTTGTGACTCTCTCCTGTAGCCTACGCTGACTCTGCAGAACAGCCTTCTGACTCGATTCCCCGAGACAGGAGAAGTTTCAGTCACTGTCCAGGCTTCGAACGGCCGATCCATGGTGCAGGATACCAGGACAGTCCGAGTCTACGGTAACACACTGACATCTGAAAGTCAGACGGCAAATAAAGTGAATATAGGAATAAAAATTTAGGAACAAACAGAATGGTAGATTAATAGAATTTTTTTTTTTTTTGCATATGCAAATTTTTTTTTAACATAAACATTGGTACATTATACACTTGACTAAAAAACAAAGATCCTCATCAAGGTTCAAGTCATCCACTGGCCACATGGGGGCGCTAAATTTACAGCTAATCTGTACACCAAAACAGATTGTGTCTATTAGATCTATAAAGCAGCTTTCTCTTAACAATCTACTGTAAACTTCAAATGTTAAGTTCCCTTAAATACCCTCTAAAAACAGTAATTAATTTCCAAAATGGACAGTGAAAAGAGAACTGCCCTTTGTGTATGCCTTGTTTGTCTGGCGTTTTAGCTTGCCGTCATGCTCGCCCAGGTTTTCTCCTTGTGTGAGGGAGCTACTTAACATCCGGTTGTAAATACCATCATAGAGGACAGCAGTGCTGTCTACCGTTACCATTGCCAGTGTTCTTTGCCGGCCTCACATTATTTTACTGTCTTGCTCTCGTCCACTGACATGACATCTGGTTTACCTGCCTGATTCCATGTGAATGCAGCATTAGTCTGCTTACATTAGTTTCCTGTACATCTTTGTATGCTGGATGTCAGCACATATTTTGGGACACTGGCAAGCTACTTCCATCTGCTCAGAATGCATATCTGCATATCCAGATTAAATTATCCACATACTGTGAGTTCTTTTCAAGGTGAGGGTACATTCTGTGTATCTGTGTACATACAGTACATGTGTTTTTACATCTCTACAGTAGTTTCTATTTTTGACACTCAGGCTTAGATTCAGTCTGAGTTTTGGATCACCACTGTGATAATCGTTTTCTTTTTTGTTCTCTCTGATCCCAGATAACTTCCAGGTCATCCCTCTGAGCTTCAGCGCAAACCTGGACCGCTTTAACCCAAACATCCCAGAGTGGAGAGCGGACATTGGCCAGGTGGTCAACAAAATACTCTCCAAGGTAGAAATTTTATTATTATTAACATTTAAATTTTTTTTTAAAAAGGATGATTATTTCAACACAGCCTACCTGATTTCCTTAAGTTAGTGTTCATGATACACTGAACATAAAACTGACTTAGTAGAGGAACTACATAGACATTTAAAAAGACATAGAGTCTGCATACTTACACAGTGGTGTGTGTAAGTATGCAGACACACCACTGTGTGTCATTCATACCAGATGTTAAAGATAATTCCTGAGGGAAATATCTGTCTCTTTATCTGCTAAATGCTCCACTATGTTAATCAGCTAACCTCTAACTGTGTGTGTCTGCTGTTTGCTGCTGAGCAGGTAGTGGACAGCGGCTTTATCAGAGCTTTTCACTGAAAACACACTGGAAACAAGGTTGAGTGCCGCAAATTAAAAACCAAGAGCTAAAAGAGGCTAAAAAAGCTCTGTACAGCTGAGATGAACTGCAGAGTTGGATGACAACTCTCCATGGGTTCATCACTACTAGTGGCCACTTTCACATTACACACAGTCCTTAAGCTGTAACTGACCTTTAACCATCTGACCTCAGATCACAGGTGTCCCTCAGGAGTCCCTGGTTACGGTGGTGAAGCCGGGTCTACCCACCACTGCTGACCTGTACATCCTCCCTCTGGACAGCAAACCAGCCAAGAGGAGCATGTTTGTTGATAAGGTACATACACTACAGAGAAAACTATATCCACTAAATGATTTTCTTAGACTTTTTGGACACTGAATCTAGAATGCTTTTCATTTATTAATTTCATGATGTGTTTGTATCCTCAGATCAATTTTATTGATTTTCATAATAGTTTTCCAATTTCCAAAACCTTTTTCCCAGCCTGCAAACTCCAGTGGGATATAGTTGTCAGAATAGGGCCGAGCTTCAGTTTGTGACTGGGACAATCAGAGCTCATAAAGTAGTAAACTCTTGTTGGACAATGTTACGTTACTGAAATAGCAACATTTCAGCTGACAACTGAAAACATTTTTGTTGAGGTATTTTTCCTTAATTAAATATTTTCTCATCCTCAGCGTATTCCTGCCATCATGCAGGCCTTCAACGACAATAATGTCAGCTTTGTGGTGCGAGGAGGTCTACAAGTTCTTGTGATGCTAGCTGACCCAAATGCAGGTACTGTATTTTTAAATGCTATATGCATTAATCCCATTTAGTCTGCTTTTTAAAACTACAGTTTATGATGTTTTGTAATGATAACTGCATGTTATTGATTTATTTCCAAGGGCAAGGTCTAATTTCTAATGACTCAACAGCTGCAGCAGCAGCAGAGACTGGTGCGTTCATGAACCATACACCTGCAGCCTTCTGTATGGGTGCATTTAAACTCAGTACTCTTTGACTCCTGTGACTTTTCCTTCTGGTTTCCTAACAAAGGTCTCATACAGTTTAAATCTGCCTGTGCTGTGCCGTGCTGTGCTGTGCTTTTCCATCCACCCTGCTGATCCTTCACTCAGTATAACTTGGTCTTCTTAGGGTTTCTAAGACTCCTGTCCCTTCACTCCTGCAGTTTTTTCACTCACGATCTTCTTCTTTCTCACTTTACTTTATGGATTTGCAGACAGTAACCTGATTTTTAAAATCAAAATGATCTGATAGTGTAATCATGATGTAATTTTTACTGGTTTATGTGTTTGTGTCATCACTCCAGGCTACCATGGAGCTGCTGGAGGTCCAGGTGTTTGGGCTCTAGCGGTCATTTTCCTAATCAGCATCATCGCCACCGGCTCCTTCATCCTCTACAAGTTCAAAAGGTGATCCATGTCATGTTAAAGAGCTGTGACCCGTCAGTCAGCCCGGACAGAAAAGGACAGCACCAGAGACAAAATACAGAAATAGTTGCAATTTCTCTTAGAAGTAGTTAGTATGCCAAAATGTTTGTCTGTGGCTGGTGTCCATCTCTGATATGATGGTGGTGGTTCCTCTTCATTTTGTCGGGCCTACAATTGCATTTTTAAGCCCCAGAATTCAAATGACCCTAGCAATCAGACAGTTGGTATGTTGTTCTGTAAATCTGAGTAGTTTGTATTCTATTCTCATGAGTAGATCACAACTATTATATATTTTATAAGTCATTCATGCTCCCTGATTTTATCAAAGCACCCAACAGCCAAAAGTCCAAAAATGTACTTTTCATTCTTGATGTTTGGAAAATCAGCAGAGTTGCCTGTTGAAAACATCAACCGTGAACTACAATACCCATCCAGTGCATGAAGAAGAGCAATACATAGCTCATAGGAGTGGGCGATATGGATACAGTTCTCATGGAATAATTACTTTCATATAGTTTAATACAGCAGCAGCTTCAGAGTTGATTCTAAATGACTTTACCAGCTGCCCTGGTAAGCTTGCTTGCTTAATAGACAGGTGACTACACCACTGTAATAAAAAGTGATTATTCATTCATGTGATTATTTATTTCCTAATTATTATTATTATTTAATATTAAATATGTCATAAATCTATTGGTTAGACCAATCAATTATCAAATCCAGAAACCTGACAATTTATTGTGTGAAATCCAACATTACCATTTAGTCTTGTCAGTCTTGTTGACTGATTTGCATCAATGCCCACAGTAGCCTAATATAACCAGATATTAAAGGCCTAGCTACCTCTGTATGAACATTATAGCAAAACCTCTGATGGCTGACAAATTTCTGTGGACACTATACATCATCATATAGCCCAACCCTAGTAGCTTGCATGACAATTTACATAGTGCATGCTTTCTTTTCATGTCAATACCACACCAGCAGCACGTCCTCACGTCCCAAACACAAACATCCACCAAAAAGTCACTGGAATTAAAACATGCAGTGCAAAACTACGACCCCATCTTACGAAAACAACAAATCCCACAGTCCTTGGCTTAGGACTGAGGACGCCTATCCCCCGCTGTTTTTCAGGAAGCTTCCCGGGAGTCGCAACGTCTACGCCCAGATGCACAACGAGAAGGAGCAGGAGATGACCAGCCCTGTCAATCACAGCGAGGACACCCAGCACATCATCCAGGGCGAAGAGTTCATCGACGACGACTTGGACTCGCAGACTCTAGGTAACGCAGGAGGTAGCCCCGCCTTCCGTTCCCTTATAAGGACTACCACTAACCACTGCTACTAAAACCCAAGCCACTAACACCAGCAGCTAACACACACCAAGGTACTGGAGGACTTCCCCTTTTTAATCCTTATTACTGCCATTACTATCTTGTTGGTCACGAGGCACTGCTTGGACATCACCTGAGTCATATCATAACTGCATGCCATATTATGTTATTGTGCCGTGTGTGTGGTCTTGACAAAACAGGAAAAGACATCATATGGGGTCATTATTTCCTAACATGTTGTTGTTATCTTCTACAAGATTATTGATTCATACTTCTTCATTCAGACAGCTGTTAACAGCTTGCTAATAATTCTTACCAAATTAAAGGTATTTTATAATGAGCTCTGTCACAAATGTCTAATTTCTGATGTTTATTTGCGATTAGGATTTGCTTCTGGTGATTGATGCCTTTCATTCCTACAGTAATGTACAGTATATTCCAATGGCAACATTTGATAAGATATGATATGATGGCGATGAAAGTCTGTGTGTGCGAGGATGTAGTGGAAGGTTAACAGATCTGATATCAGTAACCATGAGAAGGAATTGATCCATCTCAATACATGGTTGTAAGTAATGTCATACTGATGGAAGTAAAACTAAATCCTTTTTATGTAGAAAGTCAGAAGTTATGGGTGGTTGCTTTTCATTTTGACCATAACTGAAAGTTACTCTTCATCTACCACTACATCGCCGAGCGTGACCAACATTTAAAGTGCTACCGTGTAAGAACTGTTCATTCTGCATGGATGTCGAGCTGATTTAAACATTAAAGGGACCCTGTGGAGTTTTTGACCAGTAGCACTTTGAAGCAATGTTTTGATGTTGTGACACTTGATGTATCAGTTAGTCGTTCGACAGAAAAGGAGTCAGCAACAAATCTGATAATGGATGGATCATTTCGGTCAAAATTCCAAACATTCGCTTCCAGTGAGGATTTGCTGCTTTCATGTATGATTGTAAAATCAATGTCTTTGACTTTTTTGGACAAAACAAGACATTGGAAGACATCACTTTTAGGGTTAACAAAGTAAATCTGAAAGTACTTAGTGACTACAACATGTTGTGGAGTAGAAGGTAAAACATTTCTCTCTCATTTCTCTAGAAATACTCAGTAAAGTCTTTGACTAAATGTTCCTTTTCATCACATTCAGCGCTGTTCACGTGAAGCCGCACCCGTTTGTTGGGATGTCCCTATAACGCCTGTAGTGAGTCACGCTCTGGACCTCGTATTCTTTTAGCATTGCTTATTTGCTTATCCTGCTTCTTCTTCCCTCTTGTTGCCAGGCAACCATTCGGGTGTGGTCCTGAGCATCAACTCCAGAGAACTACACAGTTATCTGACCAGCTGATGGCTTCCTTGGCAACGCTAATGAGCTAGCCTAGCCCAGCCGGCTAACGAGCACAGGGACTCCACTCTGCCTTCCTCCTTCTTCCTCCTCTTCCTCGGACACTTCACCTCCACTCCATGGCCATCTCACCCCGTCAGCTCCAGCTTGGGTGTGATTTTCTTTTTTTTCTTTTTTTGTGGAGGGTGAATCTCTTCTTGCTAGGGGATGGGAGGCACTCTGCATTACTTAAAGTATTTTACATCATGGCAAACCCCCGTCCCCTCTTCACTTCCCACACCGGCACTGGAGACCTGCACTGACACTGGCTGTGGATGGAGGACACTTAATCATCTGTGTTTAGAAAAAAAAATCTGTGTGTACATTGTCTGTTTCTTGTAGACGCTCAAGCATGACTCACTGCACTGGTTTCCAGCAGAAATATTCACAGAGAAGGTTGAACGATCCACGTAGCCACTGAAGGTACACAGTGGCCAAAGACTCCCAAGCACTAAGGGTAGTGTGCATTAAGGCAGTGTATAGTCCTTTTAAAGAAAACTATATTTTTACTCTTCTACCCTCTTTTGTTATTCTGTTTCCCCACAATTACTAGACACTCTCTTCACAGGCAATAATATTCTCTCAATGGAATGTAGGATTTGATAAACCCTTGTGAATTTGCATATGACACGTGTACACATGAAAACACAAGAGGGTGGTGTTGCACTTTCTTAAATTCCCACTCACAGGTACTTGGAGATCTCAGCTCCTTTGGAATATACTGTACGTTGCCGCAGCATTCCCACTACATTCATATCCTCATATTCTTGTTTCCAACTCACACATTTACACAAGTTTGTTGAGTGGTGTTTAAAATCAGCACCACCTTTGTAGGAGCTCATCGTCTGTCCCATGGTGCCTAAAACAGCAGATGTTCATCTGCTCAGTGACATTACCTGTTGTCCAGTTTATTTATTTCTAATAACAGTACGCCCCTTCCTCCTTCTCCTCCTCCTCCTCCCCACACGTTCTGGGTCAGAGGTCAAAGCGGACTAGTTCCCCAGGAGACAAAGGTCGCCGTCATGGAGGGAAGGTGTAGTTGATATATTTTACTGTATCAGCCTATATTAGGCGTAGCCCACGGTGGAATCATGTCTCCTTAAAGGTTTGGTTTGTTGTATGTAAATGTGTAAATATAAACAATCTTCACTTTGTACATTTTCCCTTTGACATGTGTGAGTGTTTTACACTACTACCAAAATACACAGCGGTTTGTTTTGGAGTGACACATCACTGAGTTTCCAGTTTCTGCATCAACATTGCCTGCTTCACATGTATCCACCTTCCATACAGTGTGATCTCATGAGGAAGTCCATGTTATGGTCTTCACTGTTAACTGGAAATACTTTCATTGTCTTATAAAATGACTCACAACTAAACTTATGACTATATATGGATATTTTTGATACACTTGTCATTTTTCTCAGTCTGTGAAAACACTGGTTATTGTTTCTGTTACTGAAGTCTTTTTCTTTGTTTGATTGCACTAACGATGTAAGCAGTGCTGTCAACACGTACGTGACAGCAACTGAACAAGTCTACAGACTCTGAATCAAAAGGATGAAAGGCCTTTTCAAACTACCGATGTTACCATTACACTGAGATGGTGTTTCGCTGTATCTGATACAAACTGCAAAACACACTCACTCGTTCTGATTTACACCTTCATTCATCTGTTGTACATATTCTGCTCATGTTCAGCTTGTTCTTAGTTTTCTAGTGATGTGTCGTCATTGTATCCCCTTTAACAAAGGGGGAAGTAGGAATTGTGATATTCCAATATAATAGTAAAGGAGTTTCACCGCTGATGGCATGACCATGTAATTTTGACTACACCGTTTTTCTTCTATTCTTTTCCTCTTCCTGCTGGTTTGTTTGGTCTCTTGATTTTGCTATTAAAAACAATTGTGTGTCCTCATCAGGAAGCGTAGTGCACTCAACCTGCATCCTGGAATAAATCACTCCCATAAGTTGTATGTCTGTTGGTTTTATCAGAGTATATTACCAAGCAACAACCTTACTTAATGGTACCAAATCACTCAAGTGCTGTGAACAAGTGCAGCTTACTTCAACGATATAGTGAGATGAAACAATTGGCGCCACGCTTATGTTTGTGTATGGAACTGGAGCATGGACGCGGTTAGCCTAGCATAGCAGAAAGGCTGAAAGCAGCTAGCCTGGCTCGTCAAGAAAAGGTTTAGGCACATTATTTCCTCACAAACAACAAATTGATATTTGTGTTTGTGTATTAATTAAACAAAGAGAAATAACATTTTAAGAGGTGTTTGTGGGGACATTTTTGGACTGATAAAAACCAAATAACATGCGATGACCTTTTAGTGTTAAAAACTACAGTGACAAAAGGAGCCGGGTTTGTGCCAGAACAGACAACATCCATGTAAGTTAAGTCACAACAATCATTCAAATTTAGTATAAGAGAACCCAAAATACTCATAATACCAAATCTGGAGGCCCAAAAAGCCATAAATGTCCTGTTATTCACAGAGGAAAAAATGTTTTCTGACGTGGGGAGCAGAGAGCCATGGACATCATGGAACATGAGTCCCAAACAATAAATGATTAGTGCACAAAAATGTATTAAGTAAAAGATTGAAGCACATGCACTTCTACTGAAAATGAAATGACTATGTGTTTATAGAAGTTTTTAACTTTAACAGCAAATAAGGATCAGTTGATCTGATACGTTCCTTGTAGCCTAGAATATTTGAAGCCTTTGTGAAAGTTGCTGAGCATTACTTCAAGATGAAGATATTTGTTATTTTTACAGTGTTGATTGAATTGTTGAAATCATCTAAACTCTAGCAGTATTGTTTTTATAGTGAAACTCAGTCTGATAAGATAAGATAAGATGAACCTTTATTAGTCCCTCAATGGGGAAATTGCAGGGTATACAAAAGCAACAAAGGTGATGCAAAAACAGTAAACAATATAAGAATATTGCATGCAAAAAAGTTTTTACAATACAGAATAAAAGAAAAATATATACAAAAGCCAATAAATTTACATTATTATGGGTATTGCTATTGCACAGTGAAGTTATCTTGTTATTTTCATAACACAAAACAATCAAATACTGTGTGCAGCACATGGCAACAGCAGCTTATTCAAGTTTGATCTTATTTTGCTTCAAGGATTCGTAGTGCAATAACATGTTAACCAATTTTGTTGTAGCTGATGGAGACATTTTAACTACTTTATGTATTTATAAGCTCCCAACATGTTTTACATATAACATCTTAATTTATAAAGTAGCTGTAACTTTCAGTTTTGTAGTGGACTCAAATTTGTACTTAAGTACAGTACTTGGGTAAATGTATGCAGTTTCCTTCTGCCACTGTCAATTAAAGGACCAGTGTGTAAGATTTGGGGGACCTATTGGCAGAAATGGAAGCCCACTATCTTATTCCACCATGTACCTACAGTAGCCCAGAATGGACAAACCAAAAATTGGCTAGTGTTTTTTTTGGGAAGCATAGGTTCTCCTAAAAACATGTTTCAACCTCTAGGCCCCTCTTTTTATGTGGCCTGAGAAAGCATGCAAAGAATATAATTTGTGCAATACAATTCTATGCTGTGTTACGGAAGCACAGTGTCCATAAACTACATTTCCGTTTTTGTTATTGGTTCATTGAAGGCATCCAGCTGCTAGATGTCAGTATATGCTAGATAGCATCTCAATATCATATTTAGCTTCATCCAGCAGTGGCACTAGCCAAGTGGTTGTAGCTAATAATAGTAAAAAACAATAGTAGCAGCTTAGCAAAATGTCCAAGAAAAGGAAAGTTGACAGAGGGAAGGCCATTTAATGAGAGACAAGAAAGTAAATTCATGTTTGTCCTTAATGGAGACAAACTGGCATGTCTTCTTTGTAACAATGGCAGTGGCAGTGCCAAAGAATTTGTTGCAGCACTTTGACACCAAATGCGGAGACAAGTATAGTAACCTTAGCTACCAAGAAAAGCAAGACTTTAGAGAATTAAAAGACAGCCTGGGTTCAACAGAATGTGTTCTTGAAAGTTGATGCAGCAGTGAAAGATAGCTTTATTGTGGGTGAAGAAGTCGCCCACTTGTCATTGTCAAGTGTAGTGGTGGTGGAAAGGTTATTGGTTAATTGGTCACAATCTGCAACCTCACCACTAAATCCTACACACTGGTCCTTCAAATCGTAAATATGGTTTATATGAGAGTATTATAATGTTAAGATAATTTCATTCCTAGTTCTAAAAGACTTTCAGTTGACAGAAAAATAAATCTAGAACTCATAATGTCATGATGTGGTGACATCACAGCACAGTCCTCACTGTGGTTAGGTGTTCTGTCAGTACCATTCCAGCAGAGCAGTGAACAGTACAGAACACTTTCTGAGAGAAATATCTTAACAAAACTTTCTGGGTTTTATTTCTACAAACCAGAAGCTTCCGAACAACTGATTCTACTGAAGGACAACAAGGTAAGCTAGCTTGTGTCAGGATTTCACCACCTGGTGGTCCAGCACATTTACTGTAGACATCTTATCGGTGTGTGGGTTGGTATTACACTTGTGTACAGCTGGCTTGGCTAGGTACACTGAAAAACATTTTCCCCAACGTTAGTATCTGTAATCATGACTCTGTAAAATATAAAATAATCAGTTAATCTTCTCTCATGAATCATGAATATGTTCTCAAGACATATTGCCATTTTCTTACAGAAAATCAATTAAATTGTGATTTAAAGCACGCAATATCTGTTGTTTTTTATCTGATATATCTGAATTATTTTTTTATATGATGGCATGTTTTTTTAAAAATTAAGACATGTTTTTGAAAGTGTAAAAGTTTGCTGGTGGTTGTTTTTGATTTAAATGAAAATTAGATTTTGCTTTAGGACTCAGCCCTCTCCTCGTACGGTGCACCCTGCAACGAATACCACCTTTACAAAGACAAAAATGTTGTTATTGGTTTCATTATATAAATAAAATGTAACTGAATTGAATTTGCTTCTTTCAGATTTAATTGACTGCTGATGATCACCATGACAGAACAACCATCACCGGATCAACCAGGGTGTTCTGCTGCATCAGTGCAGACACCTGTTGGTCTACATATTGACCTGCCGCATGTTGACCCAGAGGACATCTGTTTTACCATCAATAAATGTTTGGCACAAATCATGACACAGTAAGTGCTGCAGCTTGAGATACAGTATTTACAAGTATTCTTATGACATATCAATTCATGGCCTTGTTGTTCCAAAAGTGACAGAGACATTTGACAAATATGAATACATAATTTCTGTTTAGATGGGAATCAACTTCAGAGAGTTTATGCCACATTGACTTCTTGTTTTCTTACAGGCGTTTGGAGCTAATGACAAACGGCTTCATGAGCTGTGGGATAATGACTGCGCTGGCCAATTTCTGCATGGATATTATCCAGACTTTCGCAGAGACCATCCTTGATTTCGTGATGCCACAGGTCTACGGATACATGAGAATCTATGGCTCTTTTTCTGCCACCATCCTAGATCTAACTGAGAACCGAATCCACGCCTTCCTGGGGGATTCTATTGAACAGGCACTAGCTAAGTGCCTAAAGATCAAGAATTTTGTGGCCATCAAGAAGTTCTTCCAGCTGCTTTTGAGATACATTTCAAAGACGATCAACTCAGTCTTGGTTTTGTCCACTCAGACTCCCATCCCGGAGTCCAGACTCCCAGTGGTTTTTGTTAGCGGCTCTGTTACTTCCATTAGAGACCTTCAAAATATGGTTTGTCAGATTGCCAACATACTGACAAGAGCTCTAGGAGGCCACGGTCAGTCAAGCCAGACAACACTGTGTGAATCCAGTGAAGAAATGGAGTTCCCTATATTCTGTTTAAATTCCTTAAGTGACTTAAAGAAATTGGTGAAGATTTACATAATTCGCATGGTGAAAGTCCTAAAAAGCGAAGCTCAAATTCCATCCTGTAAAATGAGCTCTTGCAACCATAGAGATGTCTGTCTTAGAGTGGGCACAAACACACACATTTTGACTGTGGAGGACAGGGGATCACATGAACAGCAGTCTGCAACGTCTTCCTATAGTGGTTTGGATGCCATACCAGGTGCTGTGCCGAACAGCGAGCCCCATTCTGAAAGCTGTTTATTCAATTCAGTTACAGTAACTGGCGCAACAGAGGACTATTCTCATCACACCAGTACCAATGAGATGGAGACTATTAAGAACATAGCTGACGAACTGGTACAAACATTTTTGGAAGATGATGTGCAGGGAGCAGCGCAGACAGACAGTTGTCAAAAAGCTGTCCCCAGTGGGCAGGAGGTCATCAACAACGTTAAAATAAGAGAACTCACAGACAGAATCTTTAATATGGTAATGAGTGGACATGACTACCAGGTTCCGTTAGTGCCAGCTGGAACACGTATATGCCACACTGTGACCTATAGAAAGCTGAGGAGAGGGCACCAACCCAACCCAAGCATTGTCACTCACGCCCTTTACATGAGGACAGAGGAGGTTGTTACTCGTTGTGCTGTGCAGGCTCTCCTGTGGGCAGCACTACGCCCAGAAGTGTGTGATTATCTGTCTCCAGTCACTTCAGAAGACATGTCTGATGATCCTGATTTTGTGCTTGTACCAAGACATGCAACAGGAGACTGTACAGAAGTTGTGTTTAGAAGGACTCCTTCTCCTCACAACTCTGTGATGTTGAGTCAAGATTCTAATGCCACGTATGATGCCATCCCTCAGCCACAGGAGCCAACGGAGTCACAGATGCTGATGAGAATTGTCCACACATCCTTGTTGAGTCTGATAGTTGGGGAGATGCTCATTGCCATCGGTATTAGAAACACTGAAATTATTTTTGAAGTTGTACAGAAAGTGGTTGACCAGATTCGAGATGTGGACCCTATGGTGTATGAACATTTCCATGCCTCTGTGATGGGTCAGAGTTACAAAGACATTTACCAGACTGCCATCACCAACCTCCTGCTGGAGTTTGGCTCTGTGCAAGTGATGCAGGAGGCGGTGACATCAGGCGATCCCAATTTTCAGGAGGCTATTTGGAGAGTTCTGAGGAAACAGCTGAGAGTTTCCCATGGAAATGCAGCCAAGAAAACTATTTGTGGTGTCTTCAAGAAATTTAAAAGACTGTGCTGCAAAGAAACTTGGAAGGAGTCTGACAAGACCACCACTGTCATCTCTCTAACCAGTAACCAGGATGACAGCGAGTTACAAGGTAAGTAACTCCAATGATTAGCATGTCACAGGGTTAGCTATACAGTGTTTTTTGTACATGTGGCTCTCCTGTGTGGATACTATCTTGGGCTTGCTTTAGCACACTGTGCTGCACTGGTTATTGCATTGCTGTCTGACATTTACTGACATGACATATATTTTATGGAAAAACAGAAGTTAATATTTCAGTCAGATGACTCACATTTGAAATGTTTATTATAGCAGCAGAACAGTTACCTGTTTGGTGTCCAAGCTCTGGCCTCATTACTTCTTGCTTATTCTTACTTATTGCTGGGGCTAAAAGAACTGGGAGTAATAATAATGCAGGGCAGCAGAGGCATTGACAGGCAGAGGGAGAGATGTGAAAGTTGGCACTTTAAATTGGAAGTGTGTGTTTGGTAGATGATTGTGGAGAGTGAGGTATGTCATGTGTAAAGCAGTGCAGCTCTAATTGACTGCATGAACTAGCTTGCAGGTGTCGCTCCATTTAACGGTCCCAGGATGCACTTCATGTTAATTTTGTGTTTCTGTTTCTTCCCACAGACCATTTAAGTAAAGTAGAACCACTGAAAGAGCAAAGAGAGCAGCAACAGTGCCCACTTATGCGCAGGATAGCGACCTCCACCGGAAACATGTGCTCCTCCTCAAAGAAGATGTTTTCCTCCATTGCTAGGGCACTGTGCAGACCATTCATTGCTTGCTTCAGGCCAAAGAGCAGGAAAAGCTTCAGCACAGATGGGACTGAAGCTATAGAGATGTGATGCTCCACCCAACATCTGGCTGACTGGAGGCACTATAGGTACGCTATTGAGAGCCCCCTTCAAATCCTAAAAATAGGGGGATTGATAAGTTGGTTTTTACTTTTTGATTCCTGAAAACAAAGTGTGGACCTGCTATGCTTTTGCATTGCTGTCACTTGATCGAAATGTAGTGGGGGAAATGCTGAAGAATCACGGGATATTTCATTAATATATATTGTATAATATAACATTATACACTCATAGGCTACTTTATTAAGTCCACCTTGCTACCAGGTTGGACCCCCTTTTGCCTTCAGAAGTTCCTTAATTCTTGATGGCATAGATTCAACAAGGTGCTGGAAACATTCCTGAGAGATGTTGGTCCATATTGACATGATAGCATCACGCAACTGCTGCAGATCTGTCAGCTACATATCCATGATATGAATCTCCCGTTCCACCACATCCCAAACCTTCTTTATTGGACTGAGATCTGGTGACTGTAGAGGGCGTGAGTTCAGTGAACTCATCGTCAAGTTCAAGAAACCAGTTTGAGATGATGTGAGCTTTGTGACATGTTGCGTTATCCTGCTGGAAGTGACCACCATAAAGGCATGAGAAATTCTGACCCTACCAACCGAATGTTGCAGCAGAAATCAAGACTCATCAGACCAGGCAATGTTTTTCCTTCTTCCATTGTCCAGTTTTGATGAGCCCGTGTGAATTGTAGCTTCAGCTTCCTGTTCTTAGTGGCACCCAGAGTGTCTTCTGCTGCTGTAGCCCGTCTGCTTCAAGGTTTCACGTGTTGTGCATTCAGAGATGCTCTTCTGCACACCTCAGTTGTAACAAGTGGTTATTTGAGTTATTGTTGACTTTCTGCCAGCTCAAACCAGTCGACCATTCTTCTCTCACCTCTGTCACCCACAGAACTGCCACTCACTGGATATCTTCTCTTTTTCTGATCATTCTCTGTAAACACTAGAGATGGTTGTCTGTGAAAATCACAGTAGATCAGCAGTTTCTGAAATACAATCAACAACCATCCCATGTTCAAAGTCACTTACTTCACCTTTCTTCCCCACTCTGATGCTCAGTTTGAACTTCAGCAGATCGTCTTGACCCTGTCTACACGCGTAAATTCATTTAGTTGCTGACAAGTGATTGGCTGATTATAAATTTCAACAGCAGTTGAACAGGTGTACATAATAAAGTGGCCGGTAAGTGTATGTGAGTGTATGTATGTATCTGTATGAGCCTGTATGAGTCTGAGTCTGCAAACAAAAACACTTTTTGGCTTTCAACAAATTGTGCTTTCTTATATTGCCCATTTAAAATGCCAGAATCAGAACAAGAAAAGCAAAATTGGAATTGCTAAAATCTTAATCCCTAACCCTATCTGCAGGCTGACTGAAGGAAAGGACCCACTGCAGGCCAACTGGTGGAGAGGAGCAGCGATTGCTGCCCTCAGGGCCCCTATGAGCACTGGAAGGGGGTCCCCTCTTCTGCCCTGTAAAAGGTTATCTTTTGAAGTTTAAGGGGGTGTCTTGATTATATATTATATGTATTCTTCATTTAATAAAAAAATATAAAAATAAAAGACAATTTGATTGGCATTTATGTTGGTCGTGAAATTCCTGTATATTGCTTTATTTACCTTAATTATGCTGCTACATAGACATATTAAGGCTTCAACCAACAATTGTTTTCATTATCAATTAATCTGCCAGCTTGATTCATTGTTTACTCTATGAAATGTAAAAAAGTAGTAAAAAAAAAAGTGTGTGTGTTTTTAGTTTACTATTACATATACAGTCAATATAACTTTAACAATATACAGGAATAAATTCATTATGATGCCTTTATTGAATCAGGAAGGCTCATAGTGAAACTAAGGGCCTAATCAATCATTAGAAACACGTAATTAGATCACACTTCACTTCACGTGCGTCACTTCAAGAAAAAGTCTTGTAGTGGTGCATGTGCCTGAGTCTGACTGAATTGTTACAAGTGAACAGTATCTGTTCCATGAGATGGGCGAGTAACGGACGTTTTGCAGAATCTCCTGTTTGCCCTGGTTCACAACCTAGCTGGCTTGCTGGATTTGTCTGAAATGGGATTTAGGAGTGAGGATGATCACTTCTCCTCATCATTAACATGTGTTTACTTTAAATGGAATCAGCTGCTTAGCAGTCAAATGTTAGGATAATATTAATAACTTTGTTATTAAGTAAACGTTACTAAACGTTACCTTTGAGCTCTAAGTTATCCTAGCTAACATTAAAAACAATGTTTGCTGGTTATAACTCAACTGTTTGACTAACTGATCGATGCTGTTGAGAGCTAGCAATGAGAACTCAGCTGGTCAGTTACTTGGTAACTAAAGGTAAAGTTGCAGAGTTTATTCACTTTTTGTAGTTTTAGTTGTCCCATATGTAAAAAGAAATATCTTATCTACTCTATACTGATCTCTTTGTCCCTTTTAGAAAAGCATTTAAATGTTGCACAGCCGACAAACATCCATTTCTTATCATATGGTCTCATTATAATTTAAACTATTACAGTATGTTCTTGATTTTATATCTTTCTTGGTTTAGACTTTCCAGTGGTATATACCAGATGTATCATATTAGATGATCTGTAATTTTGAATTTAAATAATGTTACTAGACATGAGAATAATAAATTTTATCATTGAGTTGTTTTGTATATTATTGTATAAACTATAGTTACTATAGTTCTGCTGCTTAATAGTTTAAATAGTTTAAACTGCACACACTAATTTCAAGAATTTCTGGTGTTTTCTGACACAGATCATTTAACCAAAGATTTGTTGCGATAATGTGAGGTAAACTTAGTTGGGCCGGAAGCAGGATTCTGATGGTACCCCACATGTTAGCTAATATAGAGTTTTTCCAAATCAGTTCAACATCTTGGTATTTTTGGCATAGCCTACTGCAGATTTAGCTTTTATCAGTATGTACTGCTAGTGAAGTAGGTGGTTTCAAATGAACCCATTATGATGTGTTTGTAGGTAGAGGCAGAATAATTCCCTGAACATGTTAGTTAACGTTTGCTAGCACATTTTGTTGACTTGTTTTTTAGCAATAGCTGAAGGAAATACGAGTTTATATGAATATGTACGGTCACTCACTCTCCAGACCAGCTGTACTGGAAAAAAGTTAACATTAACCAATAGGCCTGGATCGGCTGATTTGTACTTACTCACTCAAAGGTTGGGCGATCTGACAGGATTACCTATGGTGGGATGACCAGACACAGGCACACACATCTCACACACAACAGGCACCTTCTCACTGTTGAAATTCCCTCTCCTGTTCCACAAGTGTCGCTATTTAGCAGAATTTCGGGAGCAGGAACACACCACCATTACGTTAACCACGTCACTACGCCATTTCCGCATAAATACCATAGGTAACCATCCCTCGTTTCGCTCTTGCTTACTGCGCATGGCAGCTGCTAACACCGGCCGGGAAGCCTGGCACCGGGACACCAGGGCCCCAGCTATCCACCTCTTGCATCAAAGTTGCTAGCACCGGCCGGGACGCCTGGCATCGGGATGCCAGGACCCTCGGTCGTCCACGTCCCACAACCTCAACAGCTGGCATTTGCTGGGGCTTCTTGCACCGGGATGCCGGCGCCCTCGGCCCTCCACCGACCACAGCTGCTAGCATCGGCATCGGGCGTCTGGCGCCGGTTGCCGGTGCCCTTGGCCATCCACGTCCAACAACCAAAGCTGCTAGCGTCTGTCAGTCGTTTTTTGGGGGGGGGTTTACTATGCCACCTCAGCCTCTTACTTAATTTAAATCATGGGCCGTGGGTCCTCGCAAGCATACCACCGTTACATCCAGTCAGATCCCAAAGATCTTAAATCGGCTCAATCTCTTCTCCAGTAATGGGAGGCTTTTTGGGGGTCCGTCTTACCACGCTTGCCACGGTGGACGTCCCCACGAAGCTTCCCTAAACCATCATCACAACTTTTACATTCGACATGTACCTCTGTTCAATAAATCTTTCAAACGTATCACATGGATGGTGTGTTCCTTGCTAGTGAAGTGTCGCTATTTAGCAGAATTTCGGGAGCAGGAACACACCACCATTACGTCA
>JAVQJL010084997.1:0-15171 GCA_036024295.1 Nannoperca obscura
GTGTGTGTGTGTGTGTGTGTGTGTGTGTGTGTGTGTGTGTGTGTGTGTGTGTGTGTGTGTGTGTGTGTGTGTGTGTGTGTGTGTGTGTGTGTGTGTGTGTGTGTGTGTGTGTTGATGCAACGGACAGAATTTTAATTATTGTGCAAAACTGGCACACACATTCCCCTTTTCTGCATGCAGATAACCACCTATCTGCTGTCTCTGCAATCCAAGCCCACTCACATTGTCACGCCATCACTAGGACTTTTAGGGTTGAGCTAATTATCTAACATCTGTAAAGTTGCACAGTGTGTAATTTTATAGAAAGTTTTCACTTGATGTTACAGCCCCTTTGTCTAGGCATACAGCTTGTCCAGTAGTGGATTGTAACTTGCCATTCACATGAAAGGTCATGCCTTTTTGCCTACCGAGGTACTGTTGGAACAATGCCCAGTCAGGTCACCTTTATAAAGCCATTAATTCAAACCTTAGGTCGCTGCATGAAAAAGGTCAGGCTTGGTCAGTTCCCTGTCTGTGCTGTAACGCCTCAGAGAGGATGCCCTGGATCACAACATATGTGACCCTTTGCCCGCCAATGGCAAGCAACTTCATTCTGCCTGTCTGCAGGACTGGGACAACATCCCACAACTGTAGATTCAGGCTCGCTGGCCCCGTGTGACAGAAGCGTCAATCAGTGCAAACTGCAAGAGACAGTTAGACGTACTACTGAAGGACTGCAGGGACACTGAGTTGGTGTGGATGTACTTGTCTGTTCCTTTTGTTGTAACTAGGCCTGGTGAACAGTAAATAGAGCTTAACTGGAAGTTATGTGGTTGTTTTGCTGCTTGACAATTAGGAAGTTTTGCCAATACTGGTTGGTAATCCTTCCTTCTTGGGTAGATGAGGATTAGCAGAGTTGATTTCAAATGGGCTAACACTCTGTAGTACTGCATTAGTACTCACTCCTTTGAAATTGACAATGTACTCCAATCTATGCTTACACCAAACACTAATTAGTATGTAAAACAACTGTATGAACTGTTTTTAAAAATTGTCATATGCTTGCTTTTAGAGTAGTGGTTAAATGTGCTGGGGGTTTTTAAACTATATACACTTTTCTTAAAGCACTTTGAATTTATAGCACTTTGAAGTCCTAAATCGATGGACGGAGCAATAGTCTTTTTAATAAAAGGGCTTTTCTGGTTCAGCCAGCATAATTCCTCTAGGATAAGAGATGCCCTTGATCTTGGCAGCTGATATTTAACCTAATCCCTGACAAAAAGGACTGATCATGGCTATCCTTCAGATTCCCAAAACTACTCAGCATGAGTTAAATGCTGAAAAGAAAATCTTTTCAACACAATGGATAACATGTAGATGTTATTATGGTATAACCTCCATTATTTACTGTCCACTGCCTCACTGGAACAGCACATACCTCAAAGCACAGGGCAGCTGGGGCAGATTGTCAACAATCAAGGCAGAACAGCAGTGGTGTTAATATCCCTTTGATCCCTGCAACTAATCCCACTAGATTCTTTGCTTAGATTAATTTTGAAGTCATAATGCAGAGTTTTTCTTTCCTCCGAGTCCAAATCCTCTTTTGTTAGATTGTACATCTGAATGGCTTTGTGGGTGGTTGTGCTAGGATAATGCTTGGTGGGATGGGACAGGAGCACCAGCGGTATTTAAATGATTGCATTTCAGTTTTTATTGCCCCCTTCCCCCCCTGTCCTTGTGCCACACAGAGAAACTCCTATGTAGGCTAGACCTCAGTGTCTTTCCTGTTTGATTTTTGCCACATCAGCTAAAAGTGCATAGCCTAGAGAATAGTAAAGATATAGAGATCCAAGTAACACTCAGCTCTTTCTTAATACCACCTGAGCCCTTTCACTGCAACACGCAGATGAAGCTGGCCCTATATCTATTCATTTTGGCAGAAACAAGCCCAGCAAATAAACAGACTTGTATATTTTTATTATTCTGGACAGGCACGAAATAGGACCCACTTGCACAAACAAGGCAATATGAACTGTGTCACTGTGCGGCCCCCAGTGAGGACCCCTGGACACTGCTGGAAAAAATGAACCAGCCACCACCTGGTTTTAAAGATAAAGGCTTTATTGAATTGAGCACACACATCAAATAGAGCACATCGGCAACAGCAGGGCCTGTGTACTAGCTCTGCAAAGTGAATGAATCCTCGTCCCCCTTCTGGCGCATTATATGCTCATGTCTATTGCCTGACTGGCTGCAGCAAATATAAAAATGGCGTTTAGGGACTTAATCTCAGAGCAGTTGAACTGGACACAGACTGTTTTACTTTACACTCTTTGTTCCTCTGTTTGCATGGCTATTTAAGCATTCTGTCACTGAGATGGAACTGAACAATCAATGCAAAAGCAATTTGTATGACAAGAGGCCTAACACAGCAGAGTACATGAACACACATAAAGGGTCATCAGTCATTTTGTCTCATTAGCTCATAGAATTGTTTTAACCGATGACATTTTGTTTACAGATTGCGGTTAAAGTTCAGTTATGGTAAATCGAGTTAAAACACCCCACAACATTAACATTTCTTATTGTAGAAATGTTAAATATTGAACTTTAAAATTTGAATGATGATTGGTTGCAGAACACATCATACCATTATTTGACAGTAATGTAAAAGTACTAAACTTGTATAATAACTAGTTTGCCACTAAACTGCTTTGTTGTCTTTTTCCACCTCCCTGCAGCCTACCTCTGCGTTTCTGGGTGAATGTGATCAAGAACCCCCAGTTTGTGTTTGACATACATAAGAGCAGCATCACGGATGCCTGTCTGTCTGTGGTGGCCCAGACCTTCATGGACTCCTGCTCCACCTCAGAACACCGCCTTGGGAAGGACTCACCCTCCAACAAGCTGCTTTATGCCAAGGACATTCCCAGCTACAAGAGCTGGGTGGAGAGGTGAGTTCTCGATAAAATGTACACACCAAACATTGGCGCGATGAAGGGAGGAAATGTCTGTGTGCACTTGCGACTGTAGCACTGTGATCTATGGGCCATGAAACACAATCCAAATTACAACACAGTGGGACTGGATGGGAGCGCCCAGGGCTTGAGATCTACAGTGCAGAGGAGTCAGTAGAAGTGTGTGTGGGGGGCGAAAAGAGAATGCATTTTTGAGAGTAGCAGGCAGTAGAAGCTGGTAATTTGTTAAAATGAGAGTTTTATTAAATGTATTTGCCAGTAGGGGAGGCGAGGAGAGGCCCTGAATAAAAGATAGGGTAGAATGAAGCTGTCAGAGTATTTATGTGTCGGCAGCTTCGTCACAAGGAAAGCCTCAGGACGAGAATATATGTGCACTGCTTGAATGGGTGGAACCAATTGTGGAGCTTCAGGCTCAGGACTGGGCTTATTAGTCCTGTGTGTTTGTGGTCTCCATAAACACAAATAAGTGTGAGGAAACTGTGAGCGTCCTCTGATTCATACATAGATATGTTCTCATACTGTCAGCAGAAAAAAATGTGTGCTCAGAATACAGCAACTCTATTGAATCAGATTTGTGTAAAAAAAATCAAAGACTTGAGAGAAACAAAAGGAATGGTCATCTCAAATAACTTGCACACTACTTATTTGTGTAATCATGTAAACTACAGTTTGTTTGTTTTTTTGATAATGTCCTTAATTACAGTTCCCTCTGCTTCTCTCTCACTGATCAGACTTTTGCCCTCACTGTTTTCAGGGGTGTGTCCCCATTGGTTAATGAGTTTGAGTGACAGCTCAGTGCCCCAGACAAAGTTTGCTTTATTTCTAACTTAACAAAACGTTTAGTGAGATTTATTCTCTCTCAAATTCTTACTTTTGTTTGATTATTTTTTTGACAACTGATTCTATTCTGCTACTGTAAGGGGCAGCACAAGTGTTTATTTGTTTAGTGCTCATGCACAGGGCGGGAAAAAAACAAATGTAGTGTCATCAGTGAACACCCCACAGTGGAACTGTATTATTCAGTTGGAAAAGCCTCAGTAATATAGTAATGACTGAGTAAGGATCTAGTGCTGCTTCACTCTGCTGGCCAACCGTGACAAATGAAGGGTCATGCCAAGGAGGGGATTTAAAAGGCAGAATGCAGCAGCTATGAAAGAAGACTGCACAGGGAAAGGAAAGAAAGTGAACACTGTAGAGGTGCAGAAGAGATGTCCTCCTCGTCTCTTTCATGTTACATGTTTCATGTTAAGTGTAAGGATAGGATGTCCTTACCTGGTGAGCAGGCTAATGGAAATCTGTGTCTCAGGAAGGACATTGCTGCTGCTTGTTCAGTGCTTCTCTGTAGAGACAGACCACATGTGGACATTTAGTTCTTACTTTGCTGCAGTCAATCTACAAAGAAAAGCACTTGAAACTAGTATGCGTATTCAGCAGTTTCAGTTTCTGTATCTGGGGTTCAGAGCCATGATATCCCACAGAGCTTTTTACTTGCTACAGTGTGTTGATGTTATTAATTTGTGACTGTGAAGTGAAGCGGGCCAGTGAGATATTGACACTTGCCTCCAATTTGATGAGGGAGTTGATGGTCTCCAGACAATGACAAATCCATCACGGCTGTTATAACATCATTTGTTTACAAGAGTGTTTGCATATGGATCAGTACATTTGCAAAGTTAACATGTGATGGCCCTTTTTTTAAAAAGGCAGCTCATGACGCAGCACTAAATATAATTATGCAATAAAGATCTAAGATTTTCTATATGCCGCTTTGTATTAAAAGGATATTTATTATTTGGCAGTAGATTTTGTAAATGTTTGTCAGTTGAAAAAAATATGCATATGAATATTATGCATAAAATACCTTATTAACAGTACAGGACAATATGTACCTACCTCATCTTACAACCCTAAAAGCAGTCTATGGAGTTCACACATTGGTCACAGAACATCACAAGAGGAGCCACTTCTCACGAAAAAGTGTTCCTTTATTTAAGATGAACACATCGCAATACAAACAGCAGAATTGCACTAGTGATAGATGACCCATAATGTACGCCATAACAGACTACGAGAGGCAGGCCCAGTGTTATGCTGCCAAAAATAAACCCCTCTCCCCCTGTCCCCTATTGTTTGCAAATTCTGAGACACTTCAAATTTATTGTGGTTACATCTCTGGGTCTCTGGATGGTGCCCTAGAAAGTGTTTCAGACTTTGCAAACAATAGACAGGGGTGGGGGGTTATTTTTGGTAACATTAATGTGCTGTTTGCCTGGACTTGCTGGTTTTCCAGCAGAAGAAAAACTCTACGACCTAGCAGTAGCTTATTTAAACCATATATTTACAGTCATGGGTAACTGTGTAGTCTGTGGTTGGTAAATGTATGTGCTCTAATTGAGGTGTGACAAGATATTCTGTATTTTTACAAAAACATCCTTCCCACTTTGAAATTAAACACAAATATGCCGAAAGCCTAGATGTCCCAGCACCTTAAGCGCTGCATGTGTTACGAATCTGTGGAGCTGCAACCAGCATTAATATAGTCTAAAACACAAAAGAAAAAAGACTAAGGTCTCTTTGGTTGCATGTAAAGCGCAAGTAAAACGCAGTTCAGCTGTCTAGACTTGAATGCGATAGCTTGCTGTATTGATTAAAATGTATCAGTCCTGTCAGATTTATAGGAAATAGACGACCATAGGCGACTGCCAGCTTATAGAGGATGCTCAACACTAACAAAGTTCATTATTTTTAGCAGTATCAACAGCCATTCAACTAGTCTTAGGCTAATATTGGAATGATTTTGGAACACTTTTTCAAAGCATAGGATTTTACTAGAATCATTTAAGTTTTGATTCTAAAAACTTCTTTCCCTAAAACAAGCACACCTGGTGTGTACACTAACACTCACCTGCCAGGAACTCCCTATAACTGCCCTCCGGCGCTGAACAGGTGTTGATGTGTGTGTGACCTCTGTGGAAAGGCTATCATTTGTTCAGTTCGCTCTAAAGACTTGCTTCCTGGCAAATACATCTCTCCCTCACACATGCCCAGAGTTATCCAGCCAAACGCCGGGCCGGTCCTCCAGCGGCTGCAGGAAATTTAATAGTAAATAACCAGCTTTAATTAACATAGTCAATAGGTGCAACACAGCTGCTGCTGACAGTGACTGATTACGATTACTGATTAATGCAGTGTATGTGTTCTGTTGTGGTGTTCAAGGTTGAAATCTAAGGCCTGTCAGTGTCTATGACTCCATTTCAGTCACGTTACTATGCAACACGCGTTAGTTGCATACTGTATCTTCAAAGAACTGCCATGATCCACTGCAAGGAGCAACGAGCTCCAAAGAAAACAGCAACACAACACAGAGTGTATTCTGTTTCCCAAATCATTTAACTGTTCTCACTGTAAATATAGTCCTAACAAGTGTTTGCTTTCTTTTATTCCTCCCTGTCTTACAGGTACTACTCAGACATTAGTAAGATGCAGGCGATCAGCGACCAGGACATGAATGCCTACTTGGCGGAACAGTCACGGATGCACATGAACGAGTTCAACACCATGAGCTCTCTCAGTGAGATCTACTCCTATGTGGGCAAATACACTGAGGAGGTATGTAATACTGACACCTGTGTCAATATTATCTAGGATTTAGCACCCTTTAGACCCACTGATGTAACTGATCTATGATCTACATTTACCACCTAGATGATTTATCAACATATCCATCAGTTCTCTTTCCTCATTTGGATTATGGTAGGCAGATGTTTCTGTGAATGATTCACAGCCATTACAATGGACTCCAATGTCCATCCAGAAAAAAAAATCTTTCCAAATTGTTGACTTAATAATAATTCCACGATAAATAAAATGTGTATCTTGGGAAGATTTGCGGTTGCCATTGTACCAGGTGTGTATCCAAGCTGACTAAAGCCATCTGATGTTCATAAGATGGCTTTAGACAGGAGTATTCTTTTAACAGTTCCATCAGTACACTCTGCAGTGATACATGTCATCAGGATATTACATTTACCAGGGTACATTTTTTCTGCAGTAATATTTAAATAAGTAAGAAAATACAAGACACATTGGAGCATCTTAGATTAGTTATTGTGAAATATCAGATTTGAGAGTACTGACTGCAGTTTTGTGGAGTACTTTTAGTAATGTCTGTGTTCACTCACTGTCCTGCTGGCAGATTGTGTGTTCACTGGAGCAGGACGATGCAGCCAGGAAACAGAGGCTGGCCTTCAAGCTGGAGCAGGTGGTGGCCTTCATGAGTCTGGAGAGCTGAGGACCACACTTCCCAGGGCGCACTGGGAAGAGACCCCATCAGAAACCGAGCCGTGCCTGAGCGAAGACCTGTCCCCATCTTTTTTCATCATGTGACTTCCTCCCTCCGCCTTTCAAAGATGATGACTTCTTCCTTGACCTTTTTTCTGCTTCCTCTTCCCCAAGAAATATTTTGTTTTCCTCATCCACTCTGCTGCATAGACTAGTTTACCTGAATATATCTGGAGGGTGGTTCGGGGCTGAGGTTGGCGTCTCCCGCAGTGCAATGTGGGAGATCCCTCAGCTTCACCACGGGGAGAGCTTCAAGGGGCGATTGCTTGAAAGCTGGCCATATTGGCATACTTCAGTCCCCCTGCTGGAAGAAAAGACGGGGAAAAACGTTTTTATGTTGCCTTCAAGAATTTACACTGATAAGTAATTCTTTAAAAACCACAATGTTGGGTGTCCATTTTGTTGAGAACTTTTTTTCAAAAGTAGGATAGTTAAAATAAAACCATCTCTAGAGTCCAGATTATTGTAGTTCTATATTCAATATACGGAATCAAGAGGAAAATTCACAAATGATGACTGCAAGCCAAATGAACACCTCTGAAGAAATTTAATGCAAGGATGGTTTGCCAAGTTTACACTGTACCTACAAGTGAAGCATACATATCTGCGAAATTTGGGGCGAGTCCAGGCAAACCTAGAATGTTCTTGTGTTCTTTCAATGTAGCTGGAGTTGTATTTAAGAAAAAGACTGATGGGGGAAGGATTAGTGCTTCTCTCAACTTTTCCGTTATTGAAACGTGACTGACACTAAAACTTTGCAACATTCGCACATTTCCCTGGCCCAGCATACATTTCCTTCAAAGAAAATGCTCATGATTTCTGCTTCCATCTGGCTTATGTGGCTACTGCAAAATTAACCTATTAGACAAAACCCTGGAGGCCCCGACCCAAGTTGGATCCTCTGTAAGAAGCACACAACCAACTCTGGAAGACAGTGTTTTGACTGCTAATCCAAACACCAGGAGCAGTCCTTGTCTGGCTCTTGCCACTTCCAATCTTGTGTCGCCACTGCGACGGTCTATCAAAGCACACACACACACATACGCACAGATACACACAATCAGCAGCTGCCCAAGATCATGACTGCCCAGATATCTACGCCGACCCTAGAGGGGGTAAAGGGAAGAGCTGACTGAAATGTACTGGGTAAGAAACTGCTTGATCATTTAAAATAAGAAGAATGGTTTGAAACAGTGTGGCCAGAGATGGCGAACTGCTCCCTACAGGGGCTCTGTTGTGAGAGTAGCACCTCTTTCCCAGGATGTTGTTATTTATGGACTTTTGTGTGGAGAAATCAAACAAGATGGACTTAGTCGGTCAGCCAAAAACCAAAGGAGCTTGAAATTTTCAAAACAGTCAAATGTATTTGTAAAGTGCCACTGAGGAACTGACAAAAAAAGGACTATGTAAAAGACAACCACTTCTAGGACAAAAAAAATATTGTGACTGGAACTTTAAGAAACCTGTGTGATTTTTCTGACCTCAGTGTGTTGAGTTGAGAGGCTCTGTGGGCAAGGCGATCTGATCCTCCTTTCTCTTTCCATCGTCCCGGGTCTCTCCGGCTCTCGGCACACCGTTCACCCTCGTGTCCGGCTCCTGACTTAACCAGTTTTCCTTTCTGTTTTGCACAAGCGTTGGAGATGGTAGCTAGTTGCATACGGCAAAACCCCAACTCTTGAGTGTGTAACTGTTGAGGCGCTCTTGTCTGTATTAGTGTAGTTGTCCTCAGTGGCGGCAGAGGGCGGCCTTCTCCAAGCCTCAAAAAAAAAAAAAAGAAAAGAAAAAATCTGATAAAGCAGAGCAGGAACAGAACGGGAAGTGAGCATCACGGCAGGATAAACAGAAAATGATAGACTAACAGTAGATAAGACTTGTTGGATGGAGCGATTGAAAGAGAGATGATGGAGGCTTCCTCCGTACCTTTTGACCTCTGCCCTTTCTTTTGCCTTGACAACGTGCCCCATGTGGTGATGTGAATGTGTGAAGACCGCCCTAGGTCCACCTTGGGTCTTTTATTGGCTTTTTAAGCGCATGTAAAACGTAAACAATTTAAGAAACTTATTTAAAAAAAAAGTGAAAAATAAGAAAATTAAGCCTTGCAATGATGATGTGGATGTGTTCTTTTATCTTTCTTTTGCTTGGAAGAATCGAGATGGAAAAAGTGGATTGTTCATGTAATAAAAACTATAACTTTCGTTTAAGGTGGAACCTTTATCCAGTTCAACCCATACTGCAGCACCTCATGCCCATGGTTTTTGTGAAGTGTTAGATGCTAAATAAAACAGATATTATATACCCTTGCATGTTGACCTATTTGGATGGTATGAAATGGAACGGCCTTGCTCAAAGATATTTATAAACTACTACAACTAGGGACTTTAAAGTAATTTACAAGCCAACTGTTCATTTTAATTTAATTGATTATGGATCTCACAAAGACAACATGAACTCCGTTTTCAATTTCTGTTTACTGTGTCCTCCATTACAGGCCATCAGTGTTTTGTGACAGCTGTGTGTCTGTGGTTTTGGTACAATGAAGATGCAAGTCGGGTCTTGCTCTGTCTTTGCTGCTATTACATCTTGTTTTGAGTGTTGTGCATTAGATTGATTATTTCATCATGAAAAATAAAACATTTTCTCCATCCCCCCTGAGATGGTGGAAAAACAGAAAGAATAACTAAACATGGGCCCAATCCACGAAAACAAACAGATGTGGGTCGACAAAGGTTAATTTCATAATGAGCAACAAAAGACTGCATCAGTTTGCCAGCAAGTGTCACAGAATACAAATGTTAATATCCCTTTTAATTTTCTGTGATGTGATTTATCATCCAGATAAACACAAGTGTCTACAAGACGAGGCACATTAGACTTGATAGTAGACTTTTGTTTAAGAGTTTGGCACGTTTTTGTTTTAGCCCTTGTGTCAAATGTATGTGAGATATCCAAATAATTAATTAATCCATTAATTACAGTCTGCAGCTATACAGTATGATGAATGTCTGTTGTTTCAACTTGGAGGGGTACATTCACAAGGTGTTTGCTGGACATGTTATGTAGTAAACATATCAAACCTATTATCTGAGGGGGAAAAGGATTGATTTAGCAGCTGGATGATTAGTTCATGCAAGGCTGGCATTAATATTATAACAAAAGAACTACTGAAACACCTTTAAACAATTTGAAAGAACCTCTTTCATTCATATAGCCAATGTATACTCTGTCCAGATACCAACAGTTTCCCCTCACAGCCGTGTGTTAATAAATAACACAAGGTGAGAGTCCTGGACTGTCATTGTGAATCTGCCCCCCAGTGTAACATCCTGTCTTTCATTTCTCCCTGCCCCGTCCCTTCCCCTGCAACAAAGGTCGTCTGCTAGTAGCCCCCTTGTGTTGCCAAGAGCACAGATAAAGTTTCCACCTTCAAACGTTTTGTAGGAACTAAAAATGTCCTCCTAGCTCAGTGTTATAGCAGGTGTTACAGAAACATGCTAGAAAAGACTTTTACTAGACCATATTTGAAAGATAAAGAGTATCTTATCGAGAGATAAAAACGAAACTTAGGGGATATAAGGCGAGCTTCTCTAACTTTGTTATAATTAATTGTATACCTGTGTATGTAAATATAATGCATTCCTATTTTGCAGTCAAGAACAAAATACTATTTGTAATATAGAATAAACTTTATTATGAAACCAAGCACTTCATGATTGTTTTTGCTTTTTGTGTGAGTTTGCAGACTGCAGTCATGTTGTTTGAATTATATGTCGTTGTCAATCAAAAGTAAAAAAAAAAAAAAAAAAAAGATACTGAAATTCTATGGTCTGAATCTGAAAGCACTATGGGCCAGATTTAGACTTCGACATGCCCTTTACTCCACTGGGAAACACACAGCCTCCAGCAAGATGCACACCTGGTAATAAATAGTTAAAGGTCCAGTCCACCTCCAAGACCTCTTCACAGACTGACTGCAGGCGGAGCTAAAGTCGCCTAAAATCATAAATGATGATTAAGTTGTTCAAAACCAAAACCAACACAGAAGACTTGGAGGTGTCAGTCGAGTAGGCTTTGTACTCTCCCACACAGTCTGGAGATCAGGTACAGTCTGAAAACACCTGTGTGGGTGTACCAGACATTATGGGGGATTTAAATTAAGTCCAATCATTTTGCTGCCTACACACCATTTATAAACAGCGTTATATAAAACTTGAAGCATTAACCAGTGACAAATAAAACAGGATAATAGCTCTAATTCTTGGAAGGCACTTGTACATTCAGAGTTCACTGTGTTTCGCCAAATGGCTCTAATTTTCCTTTCCATCCTAGTGACAGGTGCTATATGTTGGCCAGACTGGGTGTTCAGGGATTCTGAGGTCATCTCAGGTGTCCCTATGTCTGGTGCCAGACGAGGCAAAGAAAGAGTAGATGCACAAAGACGCATAACAAAGAGCCATTTCTATTGTACTCTGAGATATCTAATAATTATTTGTGCTGTCGACTGTATGCATGTCGGGATACACAAGAACATATACTGTGCTGTGTATAGTAGCAGAACCTGCCAGACCTCTCCCACGAAAAGAAAACCCTATGATTTTTAAATACATAAATGCCCAAATCATTTCAGACTTTGTTAAGTATCCTAATTATTCAAATTATCCTTAAAATCCAATTAATTCAGAGTCAATGGCCTGATTTTCCACAGTACCACTGAGGAAGATAAAGAAACCAGGGCTTGGAATAAATCTTTGCACAGGGGAAGTCATGCTCCGTTTGCACACACTGAATAGTCCAATTCTGAATAGGAGTAGCTCAAAGAGTAAAACTCTAAATAATATGTAAATCAGCATCCAACAGTTATACAACTCATTCAAGAGCAGGGGCAGAAGCCTAGTGCACAGTGATGACATCCAATTCAGTCAGAACCATTGTCACAACAGTGGTTGATTTATACTTCCACAGCAGCTTCCCTACCCGGTGACAAAGCCGTCTTCTACTGGGAAGGCCAAAAAATGAACAAAGCTGAGCCCACAAACCCGCTGCCATCGAGGAACTCATGAAGACTGGGTTCATCTGTTAGTACCAGGTGATATTAGATTTACGGAGCCACGTGTTCATATAAGTAGCCAGCATCCTTTTACATTATACTCCTGAACTGTAATTTCTCCAGCGTAAGTTGTTTAAAAAGTTTCACCCAACTCTTCTCCTTCCCCTGGTCTTAATGGGGAAAGTTTAAAGAAACTAACTGGATTCATCAGGCCTGAATGTACCTCATGCAGATGTAAATGTAATACATCTTCCCAAATCTGACAACTTTTTCATTCTATCTTCCAAGTTGGATTTGGTAGTTAGGAACTGGCGGATGGATTTTCTAATTAATGAGTAAGGCTGGCTCACTGGGCCTGGACCTCTCATTGTGTTTGGCTCAAAATCAGCTTATTACTACTCCAAGTGATGCAAATGCTACTTAACTCGTAATCGGAGTTGCAGCAAAATAAGCTCCATGGGGTAAATCCATGGCTCCTGTTTATATTGTCAAGAGGGAGGTTACACAAGCTTCTCTGGTTTAATGAGAGGTGTTTCCTGACATGATGTAACCCTGGTCATTATAATGAAGGCAAAGCAAATATCCGCTGCCAAAATAATTAGGAAACAGCAGCATTGGTAAAGATTAGTTGAACCTATAAGCTTCTTGCTCTTGAAGCCAATCTAGCAGACCTGAAGCCATTCAGGAAATCAAAGAGGGAAATCCCTGCCTCTAAGCATGTATCAGTCTACCAAGCTTAGCTGTAGTTCGGCAGTAAACACACTGGTTAATTTACAGTCTGCATTATTCAATATCATACATCAAAGGCAGTCAAAACACACACTTTAATGTATAAATGTTCAGGTTTTCTTCAAATGGGCCCTCAGCTTCGTTATCTCGCAAAACACACGCATCAACTTTTTCCAATTGCTAAAGCTGCGCAATAAAGCATATCACTACCACGGCACAACAAGGCCATCTTGAAACACCTTCGCGGAGACACACAAGACTTTAAAAGTCAGAGGTGAGCTAAAAAAAGACAAGTAAATGGAAAACACGGGAGTGACAGATGAGGAAATAGAAAGTTCTGTGTGGGAAAGGAGGGCAGGGGAGGTGTGAAGTGTAGAAAACAGAGTGACACCCCGCTGGAGGGGTATGCCCATAGACAGGAGACTGCTTCACTCCGGAAGGCTGAGTGGCTGACGCCGATGAGAGATTGAATTGACCCAGTGTCACCCTCCATATACCAGCCAGTGAACTGGGAGTAATGGGTGAGAAATAGAAGGAGGGAAGGTGGAAGGAGAGCGAGAAAGAGAGGTAGAGAGGAGAGGGGGGCCGCCAAGTGTCACCCTAATTTTCTGACTAGTGAGGTGGGAATAATGGAAGGGAGGAGAGAGCCAACTCTGAGGGGTGATGAGTTGAAAGAGGTTGGATGGAGGTAGCGAAGGGGGCAGGATGATAGAGAGCCAGCTATGATTGCTTCGCACCGGGGGTGGTTTTTCACACTCCCATGATCACCGAAGCCTTTTCACCCCAAACCCCCACCCCGCCATCACGTCCACACACACTGACGTGATGTGGTCATGGAGAAGAAGAAGAAGAAAAAAAAGATTGGAAGGTCAGTTCTAACAGTCCACCTGGAGATAAAGCGATGCACAGTCGAGGAGGAGAAGAGAGGAGTTTGGTGCTGTTGAGGCAAGCAGTGTTAGAGGGCACGCGGGGTTACGGGATTGGATAATCGATAAGGCTGAACCTGCAGCTTTGGGGACTTGAACCCATATTCATCCCTTGGCCGCCTCAGCTTAAATGACTTATCTTCAAGACAAGAGACTATTAGATTTACTGTCAACGGAGCAACGCTAAAGATTAATATCACTCTATCAGCCGCTGTGGCAAAGTTCTCTTCCAAAGAAAGATGTTTGAGTAACAGGTCCAGGCAGGAAACTAATGTTACAGGAAAACATACAGCTCAGTTATCTTGGAGTATAAAAACACATCAAGCTTACTAATGGTTCGGCCTGGCTAATGGTGCCAGCCTGTCTCATGTTCGTGATGTATCTCTAACACTCATTGGCTTTGGAGCATGAAGACGGCAGAGAAGAAGGAGGGGACACTTTAAGGTGTCAAACTGCCCTGATGGTGCAAAGAGCTTACATTTTTTTTTTATCATCTCTCCCTTTTGGTCTTTTTATTTTTCAAAAGGTTGCAGCACCTTAAAGTTCAATCATCTTTTACTGTTCTCACCAGTGTTTTCTAATGACTCGGTAACAGTATGACAGCCAGCTGGTCCTGTGCAATTACCGTTTCAAAAGATGAGCTCAAATGTCTTTAAAATACTGACAAAAATCCTATTTGTAATCTCAGATTATTAACCAAAAACGGTCATTAAAACATCTGGTTGATCTGGTGATTTGGAGTTTTGGAGTGAGGTTTCTCATGTGGCTCTTGTCAGGTGGATCACTGGCTGACGGGTCTAATTCCAGCAGTGTCTGCTGTGTCTTAGTAAACGTTTGTGTTGCTGGTGGCGGCGGGGATTTAGTGGGAAAGAAATCAAACAGGCTCAACATTACGGCCAGAAACACCCTAAACACCACAGGTGGAGAACGAAGATACAAGTCGGAGTCTGTCAAAAGGTTTCAGAACAAAGAGTTTAGTACCTTCACACTGAAGACAAGATGTGTAAGTCTGCGAGGTTTTGAATATGTGATAGTGACCACACTACATCTTTGAAACCTGCTCCCCAACTGCAGCCCCTCTTTACCAGCGACACCTGATAAATCAGTGGCACGGAATAGGGTCTAGACACATCCTGTTATACTAAACATTACCATTGATCTTACACAACCCTGC
>JAVQJL010084999.1:0-15470 GCA_036024295.1 Nannoperca obscura
TCCCCTCCAGAAGATCCAGAATGCAGCAGCACGTCTGATCTTCAACGTACCGAGGTTCACCCACGTCACCCCTCTCTTCGTCTCCCTTCACTGGCTACCCATCGCTGCTCGGATCAGATTCAAGACCCTGGTACTGGCCGTCCAAGCGGTGAACAGGACTGCACCTACCTACATCCAGACTATCCTCCAGCCTTACTCCCCCGCACGCCAACTACGGTCTGTGTCTGAGAACCGCCTGGCGGTTCACTCTCTCAGAGCTGCCCGCTCACACTCAAGACTTTTTTCCTACCTCGCCCCCCAGTGGTGGAATCGGCTCCCCACATCTGTCAGACAATCAGCCTGTCTGACCACTTTCAAGAAAAGGCTAAAGACTCATTTGTTCCGGGAATACAACAAAATGTGACACATTGGTTCGATAAAGTACAGCATACCGTGTGATATATTATATTCGAATTGTTGTCTAGCTTGATTGTACTGTGATTGATAATGAACGGACATAATCTTGTTGTTTTCGCCCATGATTCTATGCACTTTATGTAAAGCTCTTACTTTTGGAAGTCGCTTTGGATAAAAGCGTCTGCTAAATGCCTAAATGTAATGTAATGTAATGTAATGTATGAGCCATGTTTACGGTAACATCTATGCAACAAATGTAAATATATTCTTAATATGTACTGTTGTAAGAAACATTCTTCAGACTGATTAAAGTGATCTGGGACACAATCATCAGAGATAAGCCTACTGTTTTCAGTACCTGTGCCCACAGTGCTGTAAACATCTGAACTCAGCTCCCTCCCACTGTCAAATACAGAGTCGAAGGTGATGCTGGGAACTGTGGGAGAAGTTGGACCATTGTCCTTGTCAGTGCTCTTCAACTTCCTCTTTATCTTCACCTGCCCAAGAAATGCAAACATTTCAGCTCAACAAAGTGTTCCTGTGGAGGGGGATAGGGCATTTGTTTGACACCGAGTGATCCAACAGCAAAACCACGTTTTTTATGTTTTCAACAGGGTGACATTGTGGCGAAATCTGAAGAAGGTTGTAGTTTTCTAAAATGAAGACAAACATATATTTGTCAACTTATCAGCCATACACTATTAAGAAGCTGACTGTCTGTGGTCGCTGACTTTATATGGAAATAGAGCCAATAACACAATAAAGTCATCATTGATGTAGTTTCCTATATTGGTTGTCAAGTTAATGTATGGACAATGAGTAATGATTTGATTGAGGGTCTAAGTGCAGCAGCACATTGATTACTGTTACAGTGTCAGGTCAGTAACATTACCATTATATACTGGTATGTTTTACACATTTCATATTTCTTTTACTTTGACATTAAACAACTTTAAGGTGAGGCTCTGCAATGTCTGGAGGGAACACTTCTGACATGTCAATAACATTTCAAAATGTATGCATTAATGTGGGCATGGTCTGATACCCAAGTAGCAGCAGGACTATGCAATCAATATTAATATTTCACTGCTACTGGCTGTTGTCTTTATTGCAAATATAAAAAGAAAAACAGATTTCACACATATCACAATAATGATAATCATTTTTTTTATTAAAGGGAAACTCCAATATGTCTAAACCTGGGCCCTATTTTTATTTTTTACAGAATGTGGGTTCAAAATAACTAATACTAACCAAAGGTTTTGGAATTGGTCCAGTAGATCGCCTCTGGTGGCATACGCAAAGAGGCTGCAGTGGCTGCAACATAATCCAAAATTGTGTCTGTGAAAAGTCCGTCCACTAAAAGGATGCCTACAGAGACAGACCTTTTAGTTAAAGAGTAAGATCCTTTTTGTTTAACCAGAAACAGAAAGCCTTGTTCAAGGAGAAGCCTCGCTCTGAAATCTCGAAAGAGGTTGAGTTTTTGAAGGAAGATGAAAGGATCTTTCTTTATAAATTAAAGGTCTGATTCTGTAGGGATCCTTTCCGTAATTTTAACACTTAGAATAACAGTCTGAGCCTGTGAGTGGTAAAAACAAGCACTTTTAGTGGACAAACTTTTCACCAGCGCAAATAAAGACAAGGATTACCCGTTCGTAGATTCACAGCGGAGGCAATCTACTACCCCAATTCCAAAAAAATCGCAATATTGTCATTTCAACCATTCAAAAATGGGGCCTATGTTTAAAAATACGTTTTCCTTTAAATTTCAAGTCTTATCAACCAGTGTGGTTTTTAATAAATCAGATCACCACAAGAGTAAATTGGGACATGGTTATAAAAAGAAGATAAAATAATGCAATGACTGTAGTCCCTTGACTTGGCCGTACAGTGGACAGTTAGTAATGGAGCTGCTGTCCTTTTAACATTGATTTTTTCAGTAATAAATAACTGAACTAAACATTACACAAGTCCAACTGTAGCACCACTTACAGCTACAGCCTTCAAAATGACCATAAACTTCTCTAAAACAGGTTCCTAAAAAAACAAAAACAACTGAACATCACAACCTTCATGAAGGTAGAATTTATAGTATTGCAGGGATGTTGCTTCATACTGCATTCGTTTTGCCATGGTGTACATAATAAACTGCAAACTGAGTATAAGAAGCAGTTACAGTGAAATGTATAATTACTAACCGATTTCTTGGGCTTGGGGGAGGACAGAGAGGAGGCGGGGATGCTGGATCTCTTTTTCAAAAACATCTTGAATGTGGCAGAATCGAAGTTCTCCACCGCAAAACATCTCCATGATGTCTGGAGGGGCATGAGAATAGCAATACATTGGTTGGACAGGACTAATTTCATGCCAACATGTCTGCCATGCAGCAAAGAAAGTAAGGGTTACATGAAAGGATGGTCTCAATTATAAGACTGGGGCTGCGAGACAGTTCAGTCCCCTGGCTGTGTTGTGGTGGTGTTATTTGGGCAAATACCTGGATGAGACAGGCAGCTGCAGGGATCTGTCTGTTGAAGTGTTTCTGTCTTTGCTTCTGCTGAACCTTCAGGGCGAAGCCTGAGCCTAAGATTCCCTGTGAGCAACAGCACAGCAGAGTTACTTCTTATTAATTCAGTTTTAATGACACACTTAGAGGCAGCAGCAGCATGATCCAAAGGACATAAATAAACACAAAGTTAACCAAAAATTGTGAGGACTAATGTGCTGTTTAATGCTGAAACATTTAAATATATCATTCACTGTGTTCATTAATTTAATTAATACTTTTAAATGTGAATACTCTTTTCCCAACTAAATATATATCATTTGTTGGTATCCTCAGTTTATTAAATGTGAGGGATTCATTGCTTTTCTAAATTTCACATCACTGCAAATTGAAAACGTTTTTTAGACATTATATTTATATACTACACTATGAATATTGAACCAAAGAGCAATCAAATAATTGATAATGCAAACAACTTTACTTGCCTAATTCCTTTAGGAACAAAACTTGACTGTAACTGACAGCAAAGTCACTTCACAGATATTCAGTAACGGAAATGATAAAATCAAACGTGATCCTGCGAGCTGCATTCATCAATAATCTGGCAGGAGAGTTATAGCACAATGTAAATCCATTGTATGGCTTGTCAAGGTCCTTACAGCTTTTAAGGCACAATGTTGTGAAAGTGTGTATAAAGCGCTCAACACTAATCCTTTCAAATCTTTGCAGCGGCTGATAACATGTCGGAGCCAGCTTTGTCATATCACACATAAATCATAGCTACACTAAAGCCTAAATTAGGCACTTAATGTTTTCTTAATTTAATTTGAAACCGCTATTAAAACCACTATTCTGTCAGGGATTGTTTTTTCGATTGGTAACATTTGCATGTGATAGGAAACATTAGAGAAGCATTATATATTATTATTATTATTATATAATATTATATGATAATAACACAACGCACAACATTTGTGAGACACTTCAGTCTGAAAGATGCCCAGGTTTCTCTTTCCACTTACTGCTGGCAGAGCAAAGAAGGAAATAGCAAAGACTGAGAAACAAGATGCAATGGTCTTTCCAATCCAGGTTTGTGGGACTTTGTCACCATATCCAATGGTAGTCACTGTCACCTTTGGGGGAAAAAAAAACATAGGAACTTATACAAGAAGCATTTTGAGCTGCATAACATCAGCTGCAGAGCTGTAGACTTGGGACTTATTTGAGTCATAGTGAAGAGACAAAACTGAAGCTCTATTAGAAAAAGCGGTGCTTTGAGATAAATACTAACTTTGGAATTCTAATATTCTCACCAGGACAATACTAACATGCTGATCTTTAGCAGGTATAACGTTGAACTTGTTTAGTATCTTTAGTTTAGTGTGTTAGCATGCTAAGATTTGCTAAGTTGAACTAAAAACAAAGTACAAATGAGGCTGATGTCATTCATTTTTGCAAGTATGTTGTCGTAAACCAAAGTATATTGGTCAAGCGAAGCCCAAGTGAAGCATGAATGTCTATGCCAAGTTTCATGGTAATCTATCCAATAGTTGTTGAGACATTTCACTCCAAACCAAAAATGTGAATGTAATGCTGCCACTTGAGGAAAAATCAGGGGGTCACCAAAGTCAGTAGGCTTCATCTTTGGGATACGATGAATGTCTATACAAAATTTCATGGCAGTCCATCAAACTGTTATTTCAGTCTAGACCAAAATGATGAACTGACTGATCTAGAGCTACTTGGCTAATAAAAAGCAGTGAAAGGACTTTTTAGCTAAGTAAGAACACTACTAACATAGCTTAATAAGGAAACAAATATTGTGTCATTTTACTGGTCAGCATGCTCTACATGTTAATGATTTGCGACTTGACTTCGACTTAAAGACAGCTCTGGTTGTCTTATCAATTTAGTCTTTACTGCAACCCGACTCTGACCTTTTCCCCCTTGTTGACTCTCACTTACATCTTCATGCACAGAGAACTCAGTACAGACTGAGTTGTATGTGAGAGTAGACCAAAACCTCATAAAACTCAAGTAAAGGATGTGTAAATATTGTAAATAAACCTTCATTTATATGAGAGACATTGTTATGACTCTGCTGTGTGTGTGTGCGTTTTTTAATATCAGAGTCCCTGAAGTTTCCAAGAAGCAGAGTGGGTGGTGACTTATTGTCTGAAAATACATTTTCATCCCGTATTTTCTCCACTAGGCCTACTTGTTTTGCTGCTTGCATTAGCAGCCCACTGGATCTGCCCAAGGGTTTTCACACAGCTCGTACTGTACCAACGGTAGTACTGATAAAACAGAGTCTATATTTGACCTTTCACTTGCCAAATACTGTTAAAAACAAGACAGTGTTGTCTGCAAAATCTTACTTTTGGCAAGATGGGAACGCCACTACAACAATATTTAGAATATGTGTGAATTAAACTTACACATAATACAATTAATATCAATATTGATGTTAGTAATATAGTCAAACATAATTATGAAGCTACAGCCAGCAGGCGGTTAGCTTAGATTAGCTTAGCATAAATACTGGAAGCGGTGGGAAACAGCAAGCCAGACTCTGTCCCCCGCTCCCGGCATAATTAAAAAAAACAAGATAAAACGTGTTAATTAGTGAGCTTTACAGCTGCTGGTTTACTGTAGGCAGATTTGTTTAATCTTTGGACAGAGACAGACAAGCTGTTTCCCCCTACTTCCATTCTTTATGCTAGGCTAAACCATAGATGTATGTAAAGACGGGTGACATGACCGCGCCTCAAAAGTGAAGCCAAAACATCTCGATCTTTGCGGTTGGGACATGGGCCAAACTGAAAAATCTACATCTAATACATTTTCTCCAAAGAGGGTTTATGTCAGTTTAGGTAGTTCCTGTTACACTGAAGTGTACATTTTTCTGATAAGTTTGGTTTTAATTAGGTATTTGATGCTATAAAAATGGGATGAAACATCATGATGGACAACTGTGAGTGTGTTCACAATTGGTTCAGGCGGCTGTTTGGGTGGGAACTTGCACAAGATGGAAATCAATCATCTCATCTCAAGTGTATTTCCCAAAATGTCTAACAATTCCTTTAATAAACTTACTTCAAAATTCTTCAATAAGTCCATCAAACCTCATCATATCCTTCATATATCAGACATGTACAGTAGGGACTGGACAAGGTCTGATTTAAACGTACATATAGGTTTACCAGTGGTGAACAAAACACACTTTTGACTTATGACTAAGCTCCTCACAACCATCTAATATACAAACACACACACACACACACACACACACACACACATTCTTACCACTCCCCACCACAGAGCATCAGCGTAGTTTCCAAACTCGGTGGAGCCGCTGCTGTCGACTGCATCTTTCTCTGCCAGGTAGACAAAGTACGAGGAGAAGATCAGGCTCAGAAAGCCAATGTACAAGGTAGTGATCAGCTCCTGAAATAAACATGCACAAATGCATGACATATTTCAAACTCAATAAACAACCAAGCTGTATCATTGATGATCAAAGAACATAATACAAATATATGACATGATATCTGTGGATCTATACTTTCTTACACAGTCCCTCCTGATTGCCATCACTTATCGTATATATCAGTTTACCAGTTAACTGCAGTCTTCTGTGGCGATGTTTGTAATAATATGACATATGGATGTGAATATTCATGTAAATGTGCTGTGAATATGATTATTAAAATCTTGTTCTGTTCTGATACGGCTGTCTCTTGTGGATTGTATCATTCATTAAAGTTGGATTCACGCTCTCACTTAAGCTCATTAGTCACTTATCAGTTTAGGAGAATGATGCAGTACGTAAAGGATAAGGCTTGCACTCGTCCATATTTTTTCCTATTGTCAACATATCTAATGAAAAAACCAAAACCAAAAGACCAACAATCCATTTCTCAATACTTTCCAACTTTCTGGCCCTGCCTAAGGCTCTCAGCCTCAAACCCCTTTGTTCCTACTGCAGACATAAATCTTTTTAAATGGGTCACAGATATATAAATATTATTTTTTAAAGAGATTAGAGATGTAAAAAATGTAAAAAAAATAATAAATAAATTAAATAGTGGTGTTTATTAGGAACGATTTTCAGCCACAGATTAATACACATTTATTGTGCTAGTAAATCTTTGTGTCAGCAGTGTATGTGGGATTGGGTGGTGTTCATTGTAATGAAGAAACATAGCACCCAGTCTGGCTCGTTGGAGCTCTCTGGCACAAAATAATAAATTATATCAGGTTTTGGCTACCCAGACAACACTTGTTAGTGGGCTTTATTCTTTAATTTTAACAAGATGCATTCCTCATAACAATCATAAAATACTTTAATAGTAACTAATATTTACTTAATAAGAAATTATTTGACTTGAATTGTTGGATGCACTATTTGCTTTTTAGCACTTCATTGGCTTTATAAATTAGTTTCTATATCATTTAAAATAACTATGAAGCATCTTATTTCAGATTCAATAGGGATCTGTCTGGGATTTGCTCAGGAGGTCTAATTGGGCTTGCCACTTATCCTGACTGACTGTAATTGGACTACTGCTTTATAAAAGAACTCTTTAAGTGAATGTTCTCTTTGCACTCACCTGCTACGTGCTTTAACCTGTGTTTAACCACTCAGAGTGCCGGAGCACCCACTGCACTGAATCAGACTGAATTCCTGATGACGAAAATTCTTATTCGTGTCTCGGCCTAAAACTGTCACTCCTAGATTTGTCGGAGCGCCACGGAGGAGAAGTAGCAGATTATTGCAAAAAAACAAAACAATCAGGGAAATGGCTCTGTTTGCCTTGAAATAACAGTAAGCTATCCCACATTACCCCACACAAATAATAATTATGGTCCATCGGTACTTTGCTTCTGTGTCTATATTTCTTAATATGACTACACATTTTTTGCTGAATCTTAGGGACATTTCTAGGCATCAAACCTTTGGCAGTGAATATGAGAACCTGTATCACATTCAACTAACATCACAGCTTGCGACTTATAAGCACATGATTCTTGGAAATAACTGCTTTTAACGCACTCAGGTGTATCTTCCTTAAGTCACTACCAGAGGTTTAGTAGATGTGTTGCTACTGTGACATTCAGGAGACATGTGCTTCCAATTTGCCAGCGAGACTTGCGAGGAGCAAATCTGCAAATTGTGTTTACAAGCCACAAGCATTAGAATGCTACTTAGTGTGTATTTAAATTATGTTGTAACAGGAAGACAGGATACTGATTGGAGTGAAAGAAACATTGACTTTAAAAACTCCAGCTGTTAACACAGAAGGGCTGCAGTTTCATGTGTTTATGTAAGAGAATAGCTGAACAAAATATTCAGGTCTGTTGACTTAGCCAGCAGTCAGAAAATCACCAAGGAACAAATATTGGAAGTACAGCACATTAGCATCCAGCTGGTTGATGGCAATTTGACCTCTACTGTACTGCCTGGTGTCTGACCGCACACTGGTTTCATTGTGTAGGGCTGTAAGGGTTGTGTGGGACCTCAAAAGAGCATGTACGTTATAGACAAAAAAAGTTGTCCAAAGTGCAAAAGGAACAAAGACCAAAAAAAGAACATGAAAGCAGAGCTCTCACATAGAAGCTCCCTAATGTGCATAACACATCTCAGCTTCTGATCTCTTTAAAGCCCAATCAGAACTAAGTATAACCTGTTCTATCCCAAGGTCAATCTCATTCTTCTCCCCTCTGCTTCTACCTGTGCATTTGTGTGAAGTGTGTGTCATATTAAGGCCCATCCCAAACCAGCTAGTTTGGGTGGAGTGGAAGTGGCCACTTAAACCTTTAAATAGTCTACACAAGTGTTGACTTGTCATTCTCCACTATCCTTTTTGATTGTTTTTATTATTTTTACTCTCTTGTTTTTATAATTTGTATATTTTGTCTGTGTACTCTGAAAAGCACTTTGGGTATCCTTTGGATATGAAATGTGCCATACAAATACATTTGCATTGCCTGTCCTTGCCTTAAATGCATGGGGAATGCATGTGTTGGATAATGGATTATATATGAATTTAAATTCCATCTTGCTACTTCGTAAAATGTAATTTTGGTCATGTACATAGCCTAAACCATAGCCACTAATTTTTGCATGTTTGTCCTGAAATATTGGATAGTGTCACCTCTGTAGGCCTCTAAAAAGTACTTTAAATTAAGCAATCTGAGAAGGAAATAAACAAGAAGGAAGGAACTCATGTACACAACCAAGGCTTTAGTGAGAGGTCAAGAGCTAAAAAGGTTGGGAACCTTTGCTACACTCTCTGCCTTTCGATGGTGGATTCAATAGAACAGAATGTGCACTTAGATTACTGTAAAATAAAAGTAACCATGATTTTGTCTCTATCTACATGTATTTGAAATGTCTTACACCCATACGCACCTGTCAATCAATTTATAAAGAATGCACCATCTCTTTTTTTGCACATGGTAATTGCTCGTGAGACGTTGTACATTTGCAGGGAAACAGAACATAACAGCTTAACAAGCAATCATGATCTATCAGTATCCATGGCAACAGATGTTTCCAGGTTATGGCAAAAAACGTGGCGAGTGCAACCCATAGTTTACTTGTTATTTTATATTCTCAATCTGAAGTGCCCTCTATAGCCGTACGGGTTGTTTGATGAGTGATACCCCGTAGCTAGCTGGTAGAAATTGGTTTAGGGAAAGAGCCCCAATATCTCCCTGCACAGACACTCACATTCTTTACAGCTGAGGTCAACGGCTGTTGATGACCGGCCTCACCCAGGAGCATTATGGTCATCAGCCATGGCCCAAACAGGGAAGCACAGCAGGCGGTACTGGATGAGCAACATTACTGACGCTCTGCTCAACTCAATCACTCTCTGTTTTGACATTGAAGACAACTACAGTGGCCGCTGGGGATAATCACGGCCACCTCAGTGTCTCAGCTGAATGATACTCTGGAGGCGCTACAGTCATCTCTATCAGAGAAGCTTATGACCCTAACGTACTACACAGTAGGTTTTCTCCTGTTCTTTTTACTGTAATATGTATTCCCATGTGGAAACTCTGCACTGTGTAGTAGGTCAAAATAATACCTGATGATGAGAGGCCATAAATCCTCCTGCTTACTTATAATAATCAGATGCCCTGATGGCTTTGGATTTAAAATATGCTTTCAAAAGCTTTGCTTGTGTACCTGCCGATGGATGAAGACAACGGAGCCCAGGAGACGCCAGGTTCCTCCCTGCCGGTCCACATGGAGCATCCGCAGGATCTGCAGGAAGCGAATTCCTCTGGAAAATAACATAATTGTTTAAGTTCTGACACTGAATTCAGACAAAATGCATGTAGGTTTTTTCATGTTCACAATCACTATAAGGCCAAAAGTATGTGGACACCCAAACGTTACACCTATATGTGATTGTTAAACATCTCATTCCAATACCATGGCCATTAATCTGCTGCTGTAAGAGTTTCCATTTTTCTGGGAAAAGCTTTTGGAGCCTGGCTGCAGGGATTTGCTCCAATTCAATCACAACAGCATTATTGAGGTTGGGTACTGATTTTGGGCAATAAGGCCTGGCTCACAGCTAGCCAGTTCATCTGGAAGGTGTAGGTTGGGGTTGAGGTCAGGGCTCTGTACAGGTCAGGCAAGCTCTTCCACGACAAACTGGGAAAACCATTTCTTTGAGGTCCTGGCTTTGTGCAGTGGGGGCATTGTTATTTATCTTAATTGGAACTAGGGAGCCTAACCCAAACCATAAAAAACTGTCCAAAGTGTCCACAAACCTTTGGTCACATAGTTTCTACCTGCAGATACACTGTCTCTTACCTTACAGCAGAGGTGGCAAAGACCTGGCCTTTGGAGCCCACTGACAGCACAATTACTGAAGCAACAACTACAATCAGATCTGTATTGATAGAGAACAAGGAGCTTTAAGTATAAGTATAGCATACCCATGAAGATGTTAGACAATGTACACAATGTGCCTCACAACAAGGGCAAGTGTTGTCCTCGATATTAGGTATGGGAAAGTCAAAGTAGAAAGTGCAGTTATTAAAAAGTGGAAGGAAAGTGCTCTATTAAGAAACTATCTACTATTGGTTTTCATTTCAAAATGATTCTATAAATCAGTTGAGGTGACAGGGGTTACAAATAATTTTCATAGCAGCATATTTAACAAAAACACCTGGAGGTTTAAATTCGGAGAATAAAAAGCTGAGGGTAGAAAAAAATCTTGCAGTGACAGTTTTAATTTCATGCTGAATTTGTCTGAGATATCTCATTGTGGGATAAAGCTCAGGATATATTACAGATATTGTTTGAATATTGTGTGTGGGTGGGGAGTAATACATCTGTTTGTGTGTGTGTGTGTGTGTGTGTGTGTGTGTGTGTGTGTGTGTGTGTATGTGTGTGTGTGTGTGTGTGTGTGTGTGCGTGCGTGCGCTTGTATGGGGGTTGTGGTCCCACCTATAATAGATATTGGCTTCCTTGCAAAGCGTAGTCGGCCCAGGATGCCAACATATTTACTGCGGCAGCCTGCTGACCAGAGGCGGACAAAATATTCCACACCGAAGAACACCACAAGGACAATCTCCTGTCAGAGAAATGAGGGAAACAGAACAGACAAATGAGGGAGAAGGACAGGTGGGAAAAAAACATAGTGCAACAACACCTGAACAGCTGCTCAGACTTCAGCAAAGTGTGCTTTAAAATTTATTCATGTGGAATTGATTCAATGGTTGCAGAATTGTTCTCTAAACATAATCTTTGGTTTGTTACATGTATTTTGGTAATTGCACTTCTTCACCAAGACTTAGCTGACAAGACAAATACCATTCTTATCTGTGAATTTGAATCTACAACCAGCAGCTGGTTAGCTTGGCTTACCACAAAGGCTAAACACAAAGAGAACAGCTACCCAAAGGTAGCAAAATTTGATTACCAGCATTTGTAAAGCTTGCTAATTTACAAATCACATCTCATTTGTTGAATCCATACAAACACTGTAATGTAAAAACAACAATGTGTTTTGTGCCGGACTATTTTAGTAGCAGTATCTTCCTGGAGTCTCTGCTGATTGATTGGAAATACCACAGCGACGACAAGACTCAGTTATGACAGGAAATAATTACAAACAGCATAGCTCAGAAACTGAGGTGCTGGTAGGCTGATTTTGTTACCTTCAGACAGAGCCATGCTAGCTCTTTCGTCCTATTTCTAATCGGCTGCTGGCTGTAGTTTCATATTTACTGTACGACATCTGGATTGTTTCTTAATTTTCTTCAAATTTTTATTCACCTTATTATTTCTGATTTACATGACTCAAACAAGCCACAGCAGCATGTGTCCAATGCTAAACATGAAACTCACACAATTAGAGCTTCTCAATTAAAGCTGCTCTATTTCAATCCTATTCAAGTTTCCTCCAGGGCTCCTTGAGGACAAATGGATTCAAAAAATCAATCACAGCACACAATTACACCGACGTGAGGAAATTAATGAACTGGTATGAATGAGAATGCAATTACCCCCACATGTCTCTTAATCATTGACAAACATTTGGAAATGAAGCTGTCTGAAAGTGAATCGTCTTTCATAGATTTTTAATGGTGACATGGTCCTTGATGATGGGAAGAACAAACTGGGAGAATCAGGCAGAAGATGTCTCCCATGTTGTACACTGGGAGACATTTTCAGCTTGGAATTATTGGAGGTGTTTTTCTTCATCAGAGCCAAAGGTTAAAACGTCAGTGATTATAAAATAGCATGTCTTGTAAAACAAAAATTGGATTAGTAATATGTTAAACTGTGTTCTTGGAAGCAAATATGTAAAATGTTGCATTTCTTAATTTATTCAGTGAGGATTTCTACTTCAAGGTTGAAAAACAAATGGTCTATCCAAAAAAGCAATACATTAACAAACAGGAAAGGAGCAAAAACAGGCATAGAGGAGAATCAAAACTGTAGTTTTTACTTCAGTTTGAAAGTTAATTCTGACCTTCGAAACAGCAGTTGACTCTAATGTTCACCTACTCACGTGTTCCAGACCTTTTGACTGTGTAACACAATCTTCATCAACAGATGGCCTTTACTTTACTTTGTTTTACAGCTTGTTCATGAAGTAATTGGAAACAGAAGCAGTGTTATGCTCGGAAAATATCCAGAACAATAAAGAAAGTGGACTTTGAGTTTGGACTGTACTGTCAACTTATGTTTCCACAATCAAGAATGATCCATCAAGCTCAACTTTTCAGGCAACACTAAAGAGATATTCCATCCATCTTCTGATGAAGTGTGATAGAGGTTCTTATGGGTCCCAACCTGAAACCTGAGTGGGACCGGGTCCAAACTATACTCAGTCTACTCGGGTCAGGTAGGGTCTTATTTAACTTGTGGCCATTACTTGAGTAGAGTTGAGACTGTATCAGTATCAGCTCAGTATTACACGGTACGTCATAATCAATGCAGGAGAAAATGCATGAGAACAGAGTGGTCTCAGTTAACCTTGAGTGTGCAGGAAGGAAGAAACAAGACATTGAAGATGCTTGTGTGGTGGGGGAAGAGAGAATAAAGAGTGGCAGGGTCAGAGTAAATACAGAGTACAGAAGAGTCTTTGGAATGGAGGGTTGAAAAGATGAATGTTTGAGGTTTGGGTAGGTTTAGCAGCATTGCAAATATTAATTATTCATTGTATGTGTGGAAGACAACAATAAGAAGATTAAATATCTCCAGAGGGTGAACTTTTACCCATAAAATGTAAAATGTATATTTCATGACATTGTGGTATTTATTAAAATATTTTACACTTTTCCTTTTAATAACAGGTCTGACTAATAAGCAAGAACCTGAATCTCTATGAATCCAACAATAAACCTGCAGGATTTGAGATTCTGATGTGCCAGCTCATGCCAACACTATGACCATTTCATCCCATTATCCTCAAGGGGAACTTGCCACACGTGGCACGCTCCAGTCCTCCTCAAAAGAAAATCTTCAAGTCCTTTTTATCCTTTCTTTGGGGTTTTCTTTTTGTCTGAGCTTGAGTGAGTCACCCATCACCCAAACAGTTCCTGTGCTCAGCAGCTGGTGTCCCGGGGGTTAAGTTTATCCCATTTACTATTGATTTTAGAGAAGGAACCTTCTTCCTCTTAGGCCAGCGGGACACCCCAAAATTGTTTGTAGTTCCAACTAAAGTATCCATAAATTGTTTATTTGTGAGGCAGTGGTTAGGTCAGTCAGCCCATGAAATAGCTTTTCAAACAACATAAACCAAGATTTGTTTTAGCAACAAATCAAAAAACGGATAGAAATGAATTAAACATGTTTACTCTTAAAAGTCTCCTGTACTGTATTAAGCAAGGTTACCCAACATATGGGTAATTTCAAAGTGACTCATTGTCTACCAACTGCATTATCATTTTTAATGTATCTAAATTAGTTGTTTGACATGGAATGGGAACAAAACCCCTCCTTAACTACAGAATATATCAGAATCTGGCCTGTTTGCAGATGTCAGCCAACAAAAACAGACAAAACAGAAGTGCTGAGCAGATGGTTAAAGTCAAAGGAAAGATTAAATCAGGAGACGGCAGAGGGAGAAAAGGCTGTATCTACAATGTAAACACTGCTGTTATCAGAAAAAAGGGGGCATCTTGCTCTTCGGATTTGGATTCTTTCAAATCTCAGTCACACGTGTTTCATGGATCACTGACCAGGAATATTAAAGATACGCTATGGAGTTTTCATGTAAGCAAACATGGCTTCGTTTACATTCAGTGTTCCTTACCCAAATGCATTCTGTGCATGCTTAAGACGTAAATGCATCCTACCTCATATGGAGAGATTTTTGTTTCTTTTTAAAGCAGTCAAAAAAATGGTTTGAGAGAGAAACTTTTCACACTTTTGCTAGCAAACCCTAAAGTTTTGCTTTCAAACCCCAAAATTTTGCTTGCAAAACAAGTGATTTTGACTGCTTTAAAAAGAAACAAAAATCTCTCCATAACCTCATAAAACATCTATAAAACTAATGTTTAGATTTTTTAATGTTATGTATGGAGCAACCATCAACTGTAGAAAGAGATACTGTGTGTGGAACTGACTGAAAGTATTTTCACTTTAATTAGGAGGATATGAGCAGATTCCGCTAGTTTAAAATGCATTGTCCATGACAGTGCTACACTAATCCATATAATCTTTATGGGAGTATAACACAAGTCTTGGAGCTGGCGTTAAAGCAATTCTTTTTTCTGAACTCTGCTTAGCTGCTGCTAGGATGACTTTCAGATTTCAGTCTTTGATTGCTTCACACTATATGAGCGCAACCAGACTGGGCGTGGCAAGATTGAACCCACCGGAGGAAATCATGTAGGATTCACAAACCTTAAGTGAGTGAAACCAATTGATTTCAAAGAAATTGCTGCCATCCGCAAGATCCGCTCTCAGAGGCAAAGTACACTACCGTTCAAAAGTTTGGGGTCACATTGAAATGTCCTTATTTTTGAAGGAAAAGCACTGTACTTTTCAATGAAGATGACTTTAAACTAGTCTTAACTTTAAAGAAATACA
>JAVQJL010085004.1:0-33829 GCA_036024295.1 Nannoperca obscura
TATTTCTTTAAAGTTAAGACTAGTTTAAAGTCATCTTCATTGAAAAGTACAGTGCTTTTCCTTCAAAAATAAGGACATTTCAATGTGACCCCAAACTTTTGAACGGTAGTGTAAGTTTACGGTCCAGCAGGAAGAAGGGTTTCTTTTTGTGCAGGAATGCTCTCTCTTCAGTTTCAACAAAGTTCATTACTGGTTGTCAGGTTGTCACAGATCACAGCACTACTGAGCAGGTAGAACCCTTCACAGAGAGGAGAAAGAGGACGACGCAAACCTGTGGCAGTTTTATAAACCCACCGAAATGACTGGTCTTAAATTCTATTTGTAATAACAGTAACGTGACTGCCAGTTACGGCTGCCTTTCCATGTCCTTCTCTCTGCTTCTTGCTGTTGCCCGTCAGTCATCTGTCTTTTTAGTTTTAGAAAACCTTTATTTTGCCCTGTGTATCATTTAGCCACATTTCCCTAATTGTTTGGCATGTTTGGAAAGATAATGGTTTAATCCAAAAGTAACCAAAAAACAACATGATCACCTACACACAGATCCTCACAAAACTGAAGAGTTACCAAGATGCCCTTTGCACAGTATTACGTAAAAGTGTCTCAATAAACCTCCAGAAATGTAGCCAATAAGCTCTTGGTTGCTTTGTTCAGCCGGTCAGAGAAGAGAGGGGATGCTTCTGTTGCCACGTAGGCAACACTAACACGTAACACTCGTCCACAGTGGATGTGATCTCACTGATTTCTTCGCCCTCTCCCCTGCTGGTTTAATTACTGCAACCCCAAGGATCATTTGTGTGGTAGTGGAAGAAATGACACTCTGCAGGGAGTTTGAACAAGATTAAACCCTGACGGAGTGTTCCCCAAACTCAGCCTGATGTAGCAGTGTGTTTGTCTCCCGCCCCGGAAGCAGTGTAATGAAGGTTTCTGATCACTGTGCGGAGTGTGACTCACCAGCCAAAGAACAGAGTGGATGATAAGTGTCCTCTCTAAATGCAAGACATATCAAACGTCACAATGCTTAGCTCAGACATTTGCTCAGCTCTCATCATATGGACCCTTAAAAAGGGCTCAAGCACATGAAATCCTTCAGCGGAGGAGAAAACTCCACGCGTGACGCTCCAGGCCACGTGAAAGAGATTCGAATACTGACTTTAAGAGTCAGGCACTCCGCTCTCGGCAAAGTCACAGCTCCTCCTGTATTAGCATAAACATCACCGAAGGCGTTACTGTTCATCCGCAGATTTCAATGAGGTGGTATTCAGCCCATCCAAGAAAACATGAGACCAACATCTTTGAGGATGTTTCATAAATTCCCAGACTGTAAAGTGAGGTAGTGCTCGGAGTGAAATGTGTGAGTCTGTAGGATGTTCACAAACACAGAATACTGTTTTCCGGATAGTGTCCAGTCTGATTAAAAGAAAAGTTTGACATTTTGGGAAATAAGTTTATTCGCCTTCTAAAATAAGTTTATTCGACGATTAATACCACTCTCATGTATATTCACCTTACTCTCGTAAGGTAAATATACAGCCAGCAGCAGGTTAGCTTAGCTTAGCATCATGACTGGACACAAGGGGAAACTGCTAGCACCTACCAGAACCTCTACAGTTCACTCATTAACATGTTGATATCTTGTTTGTTTAATCTGTACAAAAACTGAACTGTAAAAAGGACTTTATGCTAAGAAGAGCAAAGCTAACTGGCTGCTGGCTTCAGCTACAAATATACTGTACCGACTTCTCATTTCCCAAAATGTCAAACGATTCCTTGGAAACTGCAAATCCAAGTTTATGTGTCTGAATCATGGATCCTTGATTGATTAGCCGATAAATAAATAATATCCGGGCCAGAACAATTGTAAAAGGCAGAAGAAAAAAACTAATTGCATAATTTACATTTTGTGTGTCCCACTCATCCATTCTGTTCTTAGGTAAAGGTATTTTTTAAACAGAAATACTGCTGCCGTTAACAAAAAACAATTTCTTTCAAATATTTCACAAGAAAAGCCTTACAGGATGTGGAAGGAATTCCACCACTGGATGGGTTTTAATGTGAAACAAACTTCAAACTTAAATATGATCAAAGGAGGGAAAGAAAACTCTGTTGGGGATTTTGTGTGTGACGCAGATAAGCAGAATCTGTGCATACATATGAACACGAACAGTGTACAGAGAAGTGAAGTGAAAACACCTTGACCCTCGATTCCACAGTTTCAGCATGCCATCCTCTGTTTTCTGTGTGTGTGTGTGTATGTGTGTGTGTCTCACCAACACCTCAGAAGGTGAAGGGTGCACTAAAGCTAAACGGTGATTGTGCATGTATTTACTCTTTGTAGTCGTGCCTTTTGGTGCCCGTCTAGTCACCTGGAGAATTCAAGAATCTGTTTCAGCACCGTGCACACACAAGTTCGTATACACACAAACACACACACACACACACACTTTCCACCCACTAAAAGCAGGAAACGTTTAATTTATGCAACAAACTGAATGGAACCGAGAACAATGAGCAGCAGTTAAGCTTTTAAGCCTCGTCTTCATTTGTCAACATCGTCTCTGTGCTGAGAACATGATCAAATAATTTATTCCTCACACGCAGCATCTCTCTGTCTCTCTCTGTATGTTTCCTGTTGTTCATCTATCTGTCTTTATCCCATTTAGTTCCCATTTTCTACACCTGAGGCAGCTCTGTTGAAGGCTGCTCTCTGCTTTCAAGTTGTCATTTTACTACCACAGTACTATTATTCATTGTAGCAGTCAATATTTTATTTTTGTCTTTTGACGATGGGAAGCATCAGATCCGTGTAATCACCAGGAAATCAAGCCCTTTGTTTTCGAGGAAGGTCTGCTTAAGGGCTGGAGCATATCCCATCATGCATCGGGTGAGAGTTCACCGGATACAATGGAGAAAATAACTGGCGGCCAACATCGTGCAGGATTTCAGAGTAAATCTAATAGACAGTTAATCTAATTCAGTTTATCTAAAGTGAAACAATAATCCGCCATGTTCACAGACTGTGTGAGTAATAAAGCATGAATAATGAACTGCGTTTATCTTAATTAGTCGTAAACACTCAAACAAACATTAGACCCAAATCATTCAATGAATTCAGTTTATGCATTTAGTTCATAAAAGACCTGAGATATGTTTCAGAGAAATTGTATTTTTTTGTGGCACACTTAGATCAAATTTTAATGATTCCCTTGAGGAAACTGAGCTTTTGCTGCAGCAAATGACAGACGGAAAGAAAATAATGGTGTAAATAAAAATTGAGTGAATGGGGTGAAAAGGATGAAAATAAAATGCAATTTAAATCACAGCATGTGAAAATATAACAGCAGTAGGACATGATGAGACACAGAACCGGCTTTTAATAAGTATGATATTTAAAAAAAAAGTCCCATAAATGAAACATTCATAACATTTCTAAATGATGGAGTAAATAAAAACAAACCAAGATGCATTACACTACACATTTCAAAATATGATGAAATGAGAACATATATCACACAAACCAAACCAGAAGCTCAATGAGTGGAAAGACTGTGGTGCGTTTTTGTAAAACAAACAAAACGGTGATAAAAGCCCGACTGAAGTGACTGATTCTCTGCAGATAACTTAGAATAAACACTTTCACTTTGGTCCAATTGGATCGACTGCCATGAAACGTGGCAATCGTGAAATTTAAATAAACGTTGATGACTTTTCATCGAGCACCACCATCATGTCAACACACGTCCTGTGCTTGTGATTTGATACCAAGACTCTTATCTCCCTCATTGTCAGCTGCACTTTGACTTCAGTGCCAATGAGTAAAATGTTAGCAGCTAAAACGTTAAAAATAGAACGAGATTGTACCTGCTTAACATCCGCATGTTCGCATTGTCGCGGTGAAAATGTACAGCCACAAAGAGCCGCTAGCGTTGCTGTACACTCTTAAAGGGCCAGTAAACTCAAGTGCTTGTGGGAAAGTTAAACAGCTTTGGAAAAGCCTCCTCCGCCTACATCTGTCCGTCGTCAGAACTGGGACGATTCATAGTCTTGTTTTCAGATATCTGCCAGATTTGAAAGTTCTGGAAGCACAAAAGTTTCATATTTGACCGGGAATAACATAAAAAACATTTACTCTTTCTCGTTTAGGGAAACCATTCAGAATTTGCCATTTCCCTTGAGAAAGAAGGTCAATTACCGGACTTTTGAGCCTTTACACAAATACACAGGAGCTTGCTTCACAGCTACATACGTTGAATTCACATAATTAGGTAGCAGATTTGGCTGCATGTGGTCAGCCAACTGTACCAACCGGTGAGCATTATCTGATTATATACTACAGAACTGGTAAAGTGTATTGAGTTTGTGAAGGCAGTGAAGCGGAGATCAGAAGTCAGCAGCACTGCTTCACTTCACACGGAAGAAAGCGGCAGACAAACGAACCGACCTAACCCCCACACAAAGAGCTGTGGACCTTCGCCTGCCTCGTCTGACCCATGCATACTGACAACAGCCTGCATGGAGATTATCCACGCACAGCATGATGGGACTGGAAAAGGTCAGCAACTATGATTAGTTTCTCACACTTCTTTGCCAAAGCACCTGCTGCTGATTTTTTACCTACTGTTAAATCTTCTACATCCGTTGTTTGCAGTAAATATGCTGAATGTCAAATGTGAAGGAAAGGGATGCTAAGGGTCTAGCGGGGATTTGAATGTGGTTTAGAAAAGTTAGATGAAGTTTCTCTTTAAATATGCATGCGAGAAAGCATTTTGGCTCAACACAGTGCAATTAGCTCTTCAATTTTCATGCAAGCTTCCTTTGAAACCACCATCCTCTCTGGAGCTCCTCTCTATCTCTGTCTCGTAGCGCTCTTCTTTGGTGAGTCAGCCAGCGCGGAAAGCCAGACATCAATACTTGATCAGGGTCCAAGGCGGCCTGCAGCTACCCAGCTCCACCAGCTGGTCGGGGCAGCTTCACCGTGCAGCGGGAGAGGAGATGGCAGGATGGAAAAGAGCGGAACAGGCGCTGTTTGCAGGCTCCTGCCGGCTCGCTGTGTCCACAGAGCCGCAGGAAGCCTCAGGTGGAACAACTGGGATCCATCTTAAAATATCCCAAACACAAAAAAAATGAAAATAAAACGCTGTCCATGCAGCTGAGGGATGTGCTTGTGTGTTTGCAGAGAAGGTGTTGTTTGTCTGTCGAGTCCCGCGGGATCCTAAATGTGTTACGTCCCATGTGAGACAATATGAGGCAGCCCGGCATCTGCCACAGAAACTTGCCTCCTCCAGTTTTCTCAGTCTCACCACAGAGCAAAGCCACAGTTCATCTCTGAGAAGACATTCAGACCCGTCACACTGTGACATGCTCTGAGAGCTCTGTCTCGAGGCAGCAGCCAGATGAAGGCCTCCATTCTCATGCTAATCGTTACAAAGGCAAATACGAAGACCATTTAAATCGTATTTCATGAACAGATTTCATCGTCATCCATCAAAGATAAAGAATTACAGTTCAAAGCTCAGAGATAAGATAGAGGGCGAGCGTGTTTATTGCGCAGTTTAATGTGTGCCAGCGAAACAATAAGCAGCTTCAAATTGAAACCGGTTATTGGAATCAGTGAAGGGAGAAGTTTTGAGATCCTTTAGTGAAGCAAAAGGAGACAAACAACAATGTGAAAATGAACTACTTAGGTCAAAGTATCAGTAAAGATTTTAAATGTGCTGAAGCATTATAAGCACATTAAACAGAATGCTCCCTCTCAGAGTGTTATGTTATGGGATTATAATTATCATTATTATTATTACTGATGCAATAACTATCATTTTAATGTTGTGGCTGGACAAAGTGGAATAATTATTAACTAGTTTGAGCAAAAATCTCATGAAAGCTCTGGAAAATGCTGGAAAATGAACCTCGACTTATAGGAAAGCATCATACTTTATACACTGATTATATGTTCTGGATGTAAAGCCTTAATTGCCTCTTAAATATATTGGAAAAGAAGTATAAAGTTACATAAAATAGGAATACTCAAGTACATGTTCCTCATATTTGTACTAAATGAAATGCTTGAAGTATTAAAAGTAAAGTGAGGTTTGTTGGTTGGTACTTTTGCAAATCATTTAGTAAAATGACGTACCACGATGAATACTGTTTGCAGGGTGGGGGTTTAAAAGGCAGAACGGCATTTAACTCTTGATGAGAGGAAGCACAGCTGAGTCATGTAAATGTGATATAATTCCATAACGCCTCAAAAAACGTTCCACTGAGGCTGAGAAATATAGAAATATACTGCTAGAAACTTACAGCGACACACATATTCACAAGTATCTGAGGGAAACATTACACTGAGCTGCATGATCATGTTTCCTCTGCCTGTGAAGAGTCTGTGTTGCATAAACTGGCTCAGACTCTTGGAAGAAAATCCTTTCTGTGAAAATTATAACAGCGAGCTGATACTTGTCTGTGCTGCCAGCTCAGTTAGTGCTCTCTGATTGTGATGAGAATCTTTGCAAATCTCCTCTTGACTAACTGCAGTAGCAGCGTCCCGCAGGGAGTCATTTGCGCCACAGTTGGACGGAGTGAAGCCACTCATCCCTTCTGGCCTGAGGAGTCATGACAGCAAACACCAGCACTATCTGTTTGGAAGCATTCAACTCGTTGTAGAATTTATAGATGTCCTGTCGACAAAGCTGTCCACCAGTACCCACATGTCCAAGTCTAATTAGTCCTGCAGTGTGGTGAATTTCTCTCCTTAATAAACAGCATCCACATTTAAACATTGGCCGAGCTGAGCGAATCATCAAAGGATTAATACGGAGCACAGATCTGAGAATGTGACTCGACGATGAGCAGACAGTTTGAACTGCAGACACAAGTGTCAGTGTGTCAGTGCAACTATGAGGCACAAAGGAAAGACTGAGCCGCCAAAGTGGGCGCAGAGCTGAGGAAGTCCATTTCTATTCATCCACAAAGCCCCACAACACTTGTTGAGTTGGTGTCTCCTGCTTTTCCTTTTCTTTTAGGTTATTCTGGATTAAGAAGTGAAACACGCTACAGTTGTTTGTGGCAGCCTGATTAATGTTCAAACCTGAAAATGAGATGAGCGACAGAACATATGAAATGTTAATCTGACACATCAATCAGCAGCTGCAGTTTACTGTCCTTCACCAGGCTCTCCAAATACTGAAGACCCGGATTCTGGTTCCATTCGTGCTAATCATCTGTCAGTGTTCATACTTTTCTGTTCTGCTTTGGCAATGTAGGTTTCTGATCTGTCATGCCAGTAAAGCTTATTTGAATTTGATTCAGAAATATTCAATTGATGAGATTAATCAAAAGGTTTACATGGGAGAGAAGTCACCACTCTGTCGGTCCCCTCGCAGGTCGTTCGGTGGAGTTACACAGGGATGAGAGAGCACACTTTAATAAGAGAATAGTTAGCATCAGAGCTTAACAAACACAGTATTTTGCCAGCTATTAGAACTCACCCCTCCTCATGATAATCCTCACTGAAACTATCCTTTCTCCTGAAGAAATAGTCCCTATAAAAGTGTTCACAGTGACGTCTGTGGATTATCCACAGTGCTGTTGAACTTTTAACATAATTTTCCAATGCTGGGATCACAACAAATTGTCACTTACCTACAAAACTATCTGCATGGCTAGATGCCACTAGAAGTAAGAGGGGAAAAGTGTTTGTAATTTGGATGAGCCAATACCTTTTGCAAATATTGTCCTGCACTGGGAAGCTAAAACTTCACTTGACGCTTACTCCTGTGATGGACCCTTGGGAGACTTCACAAAACCCTCTCCATATCCCATGAGTCTCTGGGCTCAGCTTGCAAGAGCAACCAGCTTTGGAAAAACAGCTCAATATTACACACATGTAGCCACACACACTCAAACACACAGGCAGAAACAGAAATTTCCTGTCATAGTGCACCTGAGTCTCTGGCCTCTCGCCTGAATGCTCTGGTGGAGAGATGGATCTTCCAGGAAAGAGCTGCAGCTAAATCAGATCGCTCATCCCTCCGGGGGATTACCTCTCTAACACTTCCCACCTAACGACAAAAACACACAAGACACAATGACCCTGACATGCATGCTCTCGTCCAGGAAAGCCACTGCTTTCCGGCAGGCTTCCTCTCAATCGTGCATGACAGTCAGATCAGCGACCAACAAGTTGTTTTGGATGCATTTTAACCTCATTGATGATCCATGGAGATCTAAAGAACGGAGGCAGAAATGATGCAGATTAAAGGAGCAGCACAGCATTGTGTGCTTAACCCATTTCCCCTGTCCTGACATCTAATATGACTGCTAGTCTGTGTCTTCAGGTGTGTGTCACAACCGCTTAGCTCCCACCAACAAAAGCATTAAGTTGGAGGGCTGAAATATCCGTGCCGAGCAGAAAGTGGAGCAGAGGATGAGCCCGAGGACGGCTGAGAGGCCTGCATGCTTTTTTCTTCCTGTTTATGTGGCGTCTCACTCATTACTGTGGCGAGCATGAGTCACCATGAATAGCTCATATCTCTGCGGGAATAAGTGCTACATTATGTATTTCTCTATTAAGTATGTGTGGATGTATTTTGTAAAGATAAACTGCAATAATATGAAAAGAGGAAGCCTGCTGGTGTATATTGATTTTTTTTGGACCTGAATCACAGAGGAAGGATAAACTAGAAAAGTCATTATGAAGAAAATCATTTAGCATGCATCAATATGAGCGTGAGACCTGGAGAGAATACATAACACACAGAAACTGGCTTCAGTAATGGATGAGCTGGTGTTTAACCCTACCAGCCAGCAGAACACCAGCATTACACCCACAGATTAAAAGATGCCAATTAGTTTATCTTGCTGGCAATCAACTGTGTTATTAATTAAAAAGTTACAAGGCTTTTGTAAATAATTCCCATCTTAGATTGTGACTGTTGACCCCTGTGAAAACAGAAACGTTGGAGTGAAAGTTGAGTAAGTTACTCTGTGAAGTTTAATGAAGTATGGCCAAATGCAGTGCACTATGAGCATCCAGAACTACTTTCAAAATGTCAATGTTTGTTTTTGCACTAAACTATATAAAACATTTGAGACCTTCAGAATGTTAATACATTACATTTACATCAAACCTAAAAACAATATAAATGATCTATGCAACTATTTGGAAATGAGCACTAGAGACTTTGAGAGGCAGATAAATACACTGGGATACATTTTTACTATAATGACAAGGTGTTTGTACATAACGTACACTCTCTCCACACAGAGCAGCAGACGTAAACTACAGTCGACATACGACCAGCGCTGTCAGAGGTCTGATAATTGACATGAGAAAGTGTGTCTATGCAAATGACATCAGATGGGTTTAAGCTGCATGGAGGTAAACGTCCAGATTGGTGCGCTCCCTGAGAGGAAATGCTGCAGCCTGACGTTTTTCCCGCCTCCCTTGCTGTCACTAACGGTTACCTGTACTGTCGGTCTTACACTCGCACAGAAACGTCCTCATGTGTGTTCATTTCTAGGTTAAATTTCCCCAAAGACAGGATCGTTTTACACTTTAACGAGCATTGACCACATCTCCATAGCAGGAAATAGATTTACTGAATGCATGCTATATGGCTACCTAACTAATTCCGTGCATTGTGTGCTCACAGTCATAAGCATGATTCCTATACAGCAAATAATATTCAGCTTCCACTCTGTTACCGCACAAGGTCAGCTTTCAAGCTTTCGTCCGATATCAGCTGTCTTTCCAGGGAGAATGAATAAATGAATTCTAATTTGGAAACAGCCCCAGTCGAGGCCCCAGATGTGGAAAACAGACAAGGACATCAGTTAGAGTCAAGCTGAATACACAAGAGAAACAACATCCTAGATCACATCATGCAGCTCTGTGTTCCTTTTCAAAATGTTAGGACATGCAGTGGGCTTGACCTTAAAGTTTCCTCAACCTGGTCTTTTATCAGTTAGAGGTATATGTTGTGCTATTTTAAGTCCATAAGTGCATTCACACTGACAGTTATGGCAAAATGCAGTGCACTATGAATACACGGATGGTGTAGTCATAATAGTGCACATCTGCCATGTTTGATTTGAGACGACACCACCCTGATAAAATCCACGCTCTATGCAAGAAAGTCCATAGTGTGTACAATGTGCTAACGGAAGAATCCAACTTGAGACACAGCACTTTAATATCCAGTCTGTGTCTAGTTGTCCAGTTTAATTCGTTAAAATGAACTGCATTCAAAATACGAAGAGGTTTTCCGGAGTTACAGTAGCCGTCTGTGTCCCAAAGATTAAAAGACCACATAGCAAAAATAGACTTTATATATGCGACTGCAACAGATGGATAATTTGTGCTGCATCTGAGTGGGAAAAACCTTTCAAACCTTGATATTTTTCTCCAATAAGCTGTGGATAAGTAAAATTTTCACCATCATTATTCCAAGATAAGTACATAACAAGCCTTTTATCTGTAACTGTATCTGTAACACACACAGACACACACACACACAGTATCCTAAAATTCAAACAAACTTTAATATGATCAGTTAAATAAAAGCTTGGCGAGATGTTCCTTCTAGTCATACATTTTATAAATTCTGAAGATAATAACGCTTCTGAGGTGAAATTGCCATTAACATCAACAGAGAGAGACCCTGCAGCAACCGTGGGTGTATTACTATAGTAATAATTCAATTTTTAATTAAAAGGGGATTTCAGTGACTTGTAACAGGACTTTCCAGCTTTCATCCCGTCCACGTCAGACTCTGGATGTTTAATGTAATGTTAGGGAATGCAGAGGAGTTGGTCTTTCACTTGTGTAGGAAGGAGTGAGCACTCTGGGGGACGAGGGGAGGGAGTCTTTTAATTATCACGGCTGAGCGCGCAGCACAAACAACAGCACTACACAGTCACCATGAAGGATACAACACACACTTACACTGAACATCGTTGGTGCGTTTTTGGCTACACAGCATTTACAGAAAGAGCTTCGCAGACCTGAAACACACATTTCTTTTGTGTATAATTAAAAAAATTGTTGCCTCAATAAAATTGGCTTTCTGTTTGCAATTGTCTGGTTGTGTCCTATTGCCTTTCTCACACTTGCTTGCACTGAATATAGTGTATAGTATAGTATACACTATGCTTGTTGCTAGGAGAGCCGAAACAATTAGTGAATTAATTAGTCGATTCAATGAAAATTAATCCGCAATTATTTTAATATCTGGTTAGTCATTAAATTTTTCAAGCAGAAAAGCCAAATGCTCTCTGGTTTCAGCTTCTCCAGTCTCATGATTTGCTGCTTCTCTGGGTTTAATATCGCTGTAAACTGAATATATTTGTTTTTTGAACTGGAAAAAACATTTGAAGGCATCTTCTTGGGCTTTGCAAAACTGCAATTTTCTGATGTTTATCAGACCAAATAATGAAGAGATTATTTGAGGAAATAATCATTAGATTAACCAACAATGAAAAGAATCGTAAATTGCAGTCCTAATTGCTTTTTCTTTCTCTTTTTAAATAGTAGACGGATTTCACTTTTCAACCGTAACAGTTTCCAAAGTGCTTTTACAGATTGGTCTCCTGCACCCTGTCACACACCGCTGGAGATGGAGCTGCCATGCAAGGTGCCAGCCTCCATCAAGAGCAACTTCGGGTTCAGTGCCTTGCCCAAGGACACTTCCATATCAGGATGGGATGGGAGCACTGCACCACCACGCCCAATATTAACTGCCTTATTTTTCACCTTCTGCCATGTTGTTATTTTAATTGGTGATTTAACATCTGGCTCAGTGACAACAGTTTAAAACACCGGCACAGTTACAGCGATGTTGATCAATGTGCTTTGTCACTGTACAAAATGTATAAAAGAAATGAAATAGAGCAGAAAAGCAGAGAGGCTCACCTGTTGGCACAATCAGCCAGGCTCTTTGTCGGCAGCACGATTAGAAATTCGATGCACGGCGGCGCCATTAGAGAGTTCAGGCACATTTAACTCTCATGGGTCTGCAAAAGCCTCGGGCACAGTGCCCCCTCTTGCATCGCTTTATCTTTCAAAAAGATTATTTTTTTAACTATCTTTTATAGTGACAAGTGTTTGCTTCACAATTAATGTGACACCACAGGCGGGTAATTCTGGTAATTGAGGCGTTCTGGCCCAGGGAGCCCTGCAGTATGGTAATTATGTCATGGCTTTAACGCCAGCCACTGCCACATCCAGAGCAGCCACGGAGATGGAGGCCCAAGACATCCCAAGAAACCATACCTGAACCCCTGGTGGCATCTTCAGAGATGATATGAAATGTTTTCCCTGTGGAGCCACGAGCCAGCATCATTAAACAGGTGTTAGATTGGACCGGAAAGTGTCGCTGCTGGGAATGTCTTGGTGAGGTGTATAATAATGCATATGTTTTCATATAAAGTTTACACCCTGTCTATGTTTGAGTGGCTGATTACATGTTGAACAGGGTGAAAAACGCAGCCCGTGTCCCCGAGCTACTTTCATGTTTCACTTTTCTAAACTGATAACATTGTCAATATTCAACGAGTAGTTATGTAACCCTCTCTGATGCTCCATCTGTTCACACCAGTCACTCTGTATAGAGATGACTTTACTCCTGCGTACTACTTAAAGGTAGCTTCCCGTCTGTGAAGAGCCAGAAGAACACAAAGAGACGGAGAGAGAAGAGGAACACGACGACGAGCTAGGAGTTTCAATTTTCCGCCTCTCTTCCCTCCTCTTTTGATCAGCTCTTCTTCCTGCACCACTTGGTCACGCTTCAGTTCAGGCGTCAGGCTCACGTCTCCAGAACAGATGTGATTTATCAGGGCGGGTCGCTCCAGCAGCCCACCCGCCTCTGTCCGCCCACGGCAACGCCTCTCTGTCTGCGCTGCACACTGGGGTTTGACATCCACACCCACAACGGATCACACAAAAACAAAAGTGTCTACACTACACACTCAGCGACACACAAGGAAACAGATATTCTAAACTCGGTTTTGTGTTTGTTATGTAACCAGTGTTTTGTTAAGATGCCACTGTGGTGCAGAAAAGCAACTTTTATATTTGAGATTTGTCAGATTTTAGAAGATCAATAATGTGTCCTACCTTTGTCTCCTAGAAATAAAAGTGACTGAAAGCAGTGGCCCAGTGGATCATTACAGTACAGAGGTAATTTACTCAAGTATTGCACTTATGTACACTTGAGGCCCTTCTACATAGAGTATTTCCATTCTATGCTACTTTCTATTTCTCCTGAAGAGAAAAGCTACAAAGAGCGATTTAAGTCATTTTATTCTGCTCTTTAGAACAAAGAGCTGTGGCTCCTGTGATGCTGTGAGCTTATCAGCCTCGTTCTCCAGTCTGAAACCTTCGTCCATACATCCATATTTGCTAGCATGCAGTCTTCTTTTTCCCTATTGGTCGGTACGTAACGGTAAGTATTATATACAATAACGGTACGTATTAGTCATGTAGACCCCAAAATGTGTAAAAACTAAGGCCCAGGTTTAAAAAATATCGGAGTTTCCCTTTAAGACGTCTTCCCCTGCTGAATTAGTATCAGTACCAGAAGTGTCCAGCAGAAACTAAATCTTTTTACAAATAAACATGAATGATATCTATATATATATCCTAATTTCATGATCAATTATTGCTGAAAATGTGTGTTAAAATAATACATAATGTCAGCTTTCAAGGGCTTGAAGGAGACGTGACGGGAGACAGCCATGACCATAACTCAAGCCTTCAAATGTCCGTTCGTGTATCCAATTACCATAACAGGAAAATGAATCGGCGTTTACAGAAGCATAAAGTCAGATTATAGTGAAGCCCGGAGTCCCTCTCAGATCTACTATTCGATTATTCCAACTTACACTCGAGTGAGACAACAGCGCCACAGATCCTGGCCCTATACGTGTACGCCATACAGACTTGTTCCCTGGGGACGCATGCGTTACCTTTGAGTATTATATGCACGTTTCTATTTGCAGAAGAAAGAAGTCATTACTGTCCTCTGTTCTCACACAAGCCTCTTGTGTAACACGTCGAAGCCAGAGGTGTTATTTCATTCAACTGACTCATGAGAATGAAAACAGTACTGTGATGATGTTAGCCTCGGGCAGCTTCTCACACGTAACGTATGCACATGCAGGCATATTCATCACTTAAACAAGCACACGTGCTACAACAGAGTATGTCAACAGAGCAACATACAGATAAATAACTACACATCCTCCGTGGTACAACTCTGCATTAAAAATGACTACGTCCATCACTCATACGTCCACACACAAATGCAGAACAAAGCATGGGTTCTGGTCTGTGCTGACAAAGCCTGAGTGGAACGGTGCGTCTGAACTCCCCCCCCCCCCACTCACTACATCATCGGAGTGGGCGAGGAGCATGGGTGATGCAAGCTCAGGCAGAGGCAAACTTTCATTTCCTTGCTTCAAAAAGCCGGCAGCTCTGCAGTGTTTCATGTCCTGGCAGCCGAGGCTTTCCCTCTGCTCTGCTGGTGAATACAACCTGACCCAGAATCCACTGCGGGGGAGCTGCGAGCACAGCCTGCAGGGAATTGCCTTCTGTTCAGTCTCTGCTTTTCATGTGGAAGTGAGAGTGTTGTGGGCATTTGTCTGTGGCGGTAGCTGAGTGGGTGTAGGGTTTCAATGTGATCCTCGCTATACAAGTACAATTACAGCGGCAGGATAATTAGCCTGACAAAAGCCTCCTATTTTACTTCTCTCTGCCTGTTTCACTCCTTTTTATTCTCTCTGTTGGCACTGATGTCTTTTTTCTCCCTCGCAGCCATTTAGGCTCTCCGTCATTCACCCTCCTCTCCTGACTTGTCATCACGAGAGCGCTCTCCCACCGACCCATTGTTCACTATTAAGAACTGTCTGGACCTGCCCGCAATCAGCACTAATTGAAGAACACAGCTATAATTAACAAGCCTTAATTGGCACGTCTTAATGGCCCTGCTTATCAAGTCAGGGGATTTGCCACAGAATGTGATGTTCTTCAGGTGATTAACTCTTCATCTGCCGCTGCTGTGGGGATACACTGATTTGGGTAAACTCCCTGTAGTAACTGTAGGATGATCACGGTTATGAGCTACAATCAGAAAGGACGCCAAGGATCGATACCCTGCAATGCTCACAGTGATCAAATTAGAGACATATGGGACATACAGGGTCAGAGACTAATGTTTAAGTGTATGAGTAGAAATGGTGACGAAAGTAGTATGGAAGCCAATGTCTGCCAAACACTGATCAAATATTAGGAATGGAAAAATACTCATGTTGAGTCAAAATACTGACTTACTTATAAATTGTTTATTATAAAAGTCAAACAATTACATATAATCTCATAATTATGATTCATTTCTCGTAATTTTGACATAGAAAGGCAAAATGTTGTCATTTTATTTTGACTTTTTATAAGTTCATTGACTATTATCAGTCTTTTCATTTGCTTTGTGGTTGTTTTTCTGCTTAATAAAATAGGAGAGTAACTGTGGCTCATCTGAGAAATTGAGCAAATTGGAAAAGAAATAATACATTTTGCCACATAAAATAAACTTTCTGACTTAATTATTTGACATCTGTCCTCAGTTAAATTCATTGTCTCTTTATATTCAGGGTCATTACGTGAGGAGCTTCTACCAGCGTGAAGGAAAACTCTCCTGACATATTGTCAATTCATCTGACCTGCTATCAGCAAACCTGGAAATGAAAAAAAGCAATCCATAAATGGATATTTACCTGGATAATAAAACAAACAATGAAAATTGGTTTCAGTTTCAAATGAGGGACAAATAAATCTGACAACACTTACAACATAGTTGATTCATGACCCAGGAGTCGCGAGATAATTAAACAACCGCAGCCTCTAAATGAACTATATGTATCTTACATCTGTTAATATGAAGGATTTGTGCTTCTGCTTCTTGTTATAGTCTGCTATAAGCTCACAGGGGGAGCACCAGGCAATCAATAGTAGCCCCAGATACATATGTAGGAGCATAAGAACGTGCAGCCGAGCTTCTTTTCTCACGTTGTGGGACTGTGTGAGTGTGTGTCTGGTACAGAGTGACAGTGTGACTCATTGAGACCTGCGTGGCCCCCCGTGAGGACTCTTTTCTTGAGGCTGACTGAACGCTCCTGATTCTGTAAACATAGACAAATGTGCCCCACAGGAGCCTCCGCCGCCCTGCAGCTCCCCCATGCCTCTAACTAATGAATTTTTAAAGATGGCATCAATCAAACCGCAGGCCAGATCAATAGACCACCGAGTGGATTTCATCAGCGCTGTGGAGCGAGGTTTTGGTACACACATCGCTTCCAACCGGGCGTCTTGTGAAGAGGCCTTTCACTCCAATCAAGCCTCACTCTGGCTCCGGTTGAAGCCGAGGCAGTCGACCGAGAGCAGAGCAACGTAGTCACGGCAGGTCTGCTCTGTAATAGAATCTGATTAAGTAGATTGGGGAGTGTTTATGATGGCAGCATGTCCTCTACACAGGACTGCCAGACCCTACACGGTCGATTAGGACGTCTGATGGCCAGTCAATCAGAGCGTCGCCACAGTGGTCATGGACCATCATTGATTTGAATCATTTCACAAAACACTGAGGTCACTGTGCACATTAATCTCAACAGAAACACAGCTGACTGAAACTGTACACCAGTGCCGTTACACAACAACGTAACGCCGGTTTTTCCAAGAAAGCCCCAGGCACAAGGAAACACACACACACACACACATTTGGCTTTCTCCGGCCAGTGATGGTAGAAAGATACAGCTGGGAGTGGGGGGGTTGCCATGCAACAAAGGCTCCAGGCCGATTTGGGTACACGTTGCTGAGCCACGAGGACACATGGAGACACATTCACAGCATTTCCTTTTCTCACTTGACAGATGGCAGATTGTAGTTTTAGTCGTACAAGCATTCAGAGAGCTACTCCTTAATAAACGTAGTTTGAGGTAAATCTCAAAAGGCACAGAGCCACACAAACTTTTTTTACTTTCATATTTGAATGGCAAAGAAGGAGTGCTGGTCAAAACTAAAATGTATAAAAGTCAATTACTTATTTTATTTATTTATCCCATATGACATCCCAAAATGTCAGCAGGCTCTCTGACTACCTTAGCTGCATAAAAATCGAACATAGGGTAATATTGTTAAGTTGAACGTGAAATGCCACGTTTGCTAAGAGGGTGGGTTACACTCGAACAGAGCCACTAAGTTCGATGTGAAATCAGATGTGTTTGTTGTTGCACTGGAAAGAGAGAAAAGAGGGGTGGGGAGACGCAATATTGTTTAAATATGGGCCTAATGGTGCACATTTCCAGGCAGTCTCTCCAGGAAGGATCGTCAGTATGTGTCAGTTACAGAGATGGTCGTAAAGGTGTGGGAGGAGGGAGTTTCTGAAGGTATTCAACCTGCTTGACTTCCTAACTGTAATTTTGACTGCTTTTGAATGTTCCACTTATCCTTCCCCCTTCCTATCCCTTGACCTTTTAACAACTCAGTCAGGTAAAATGGTGGTTATCATTACTCTCCACAAGATATGTATAATATAATTATCTGTACAATACTCTTTTTAAAAAGGAGGGTGCCAGACTGAGGTTAAGTCCCTGTGGTTGTGCTAATTCAGTCTAATTCAGCCATCTGTGTGAGAGGGCCATCCACTCCACCCTTCTGTATGAATAGCTTCACAGCAGCAGTGGATCTTGGGAAGCAAGAAATTCCTTAAAGAAGGAGGAAGCAATTTCTCAGCTCTATGGTGCAGTGATAAGAAATCAAGAGAGGAGTAATCCCTTAAATCAAATTTGATTCAGTTACATTAACTTAGAAATGTTGGGAGGAATACAAAATAGAAGCAGAATCATCAGCAATGATAAGTGGATGGAAAAATACAGTTAGAAGGAAAAGAGAAATGTCTGAGCAGAAATGTCTAAACATCTCAGCTTCCAGGTAAGCTTCCAGCTACAGTTCGAACAAGCAAAATGTATCATGGAGTCATAAAAAAACTATTCGCTAACTGGCTAAAGAAGTAAGTGAAATCTGTTAATTAACATTCAAATAAATCACTGCCTGTGAGCCTGCACACTGCACAAAGCACAGGGGTGGAGCACATGGAAGGCTCTGTGTGACGCGGCTCTGTGTGACGCTAAACAAAAGTTCATTTTCAGGGTGAGTTCTATGGAGGCAGAACAAATAAAAACCTGAACTTGATATTTTTCACATTGTGTTTTTTATGTTTTTATTTCAGTTACAACTCTGTCACTATTTTGGGGTTTGAGGGCAGATGCAAGGACAGCGTCACTGATGAGTGCTAACCTTTGCTAATACATCCCAACAACTAGCTAACATTAGGTTACAACCATGGTTGTACGTGAGCAATCAGTGCTTTTACATTTTGATGCCAATACTTTTGTACTTTCACTGAAGTATTGTTTTGATTTGACTTTTATTATTTATTATTATTTTGACACAGTGGTTTTGCTACCAAGCCTGTGATTGACTGGCGACCAGTCCAGGGTGCACCCCGCCTCTAGCCCAGGGTCAGCTGGGATTGGCTCCAGCCCCTAGATAACGGAGTGATGGATGGCTACTGCTCTTCTTGGGTAACTGAACATGACTTTTATCAAGCGTAGATTTAGAAGGTCATGAGATTTCAGAATGATTATCTCTCATGATGATGAGTGGGTTTTGAGGCGATTTCATCTTTAAAAGAAACGTTTTGTTAGATTCTTTTTCGATGCAACAGAAGTTATCTCCGTGCTCTTTTCATATAGAGGTCTAGGCCATACTCTATAATATTAGGCTATTTAAAGAGACCCAACATGTCCCACCATGAGCATGAACCAGGCGACAGTGCCAAGGAAAAACTGCCTTTTATCAAGCAGAAACCTCGAGCAGAACCAGGCTCTGGGTGGGCGGTCATCTGCCAGCGCCTCATTGTATTTTTGTGCTTAACTGCCACCGAAGCGAAGAGGAAGACACACCGTAACCACACATGCTTAACATGAACATACGTTTACCATTCCTCCGATTACCTTAAAGCAGCTGTAATCTATATATTTCAGCTCATTGTTTAGCTGTGCAGCCTGCATCTTTATTGTGTTGTTTCACTCTCGCTGCTCTCACAGCATCATTTTCAGCCGCAGCAGGCAGCTGTTTTCACTGAAAAAACTCCAAACAGCAGACACAAACACAGTTAGAGACTAGCTGCTGAACACAGTGGAGCATTTAGCAGCTAAAGAGGCAACTGAACAAAAATGTTCGCCGTAACAACTATAAAAGGTGATAATATGTCGATTCGGGTGATGCAGCCTTTAAGAAATGTTTATTTTTCCACTGGAGAGCAGACGGACATTACACAGGTGCTTAGATGCATATGTACTTCCAAAAATGTGTCATGATCTTTAAAAGCCTCCTATTGGAACAAACACAAGTATGTCATTAGGGAATAAATCCTCTTATAGACAGTTAATAAGGCCCAAGCCAAATAGTTATAAGAAGTAAAGAATAAAAAGAACAAAAAATGATGTTATATAGTTTATTTCAATTTATGTATCAAAGGCTGATTGAACCTGAAGTTCTGATAGTCAGGTTGGACATTAGATTTAGATTTAGTCTATTTAATCAAGTCTTAAATGAAAATGGAAAAAAAAAGAGAAGATCTAACTGTGCAGACAGATTTAAGGTTGTAAAAAAGAATCATTGACTCATTCCAAATATATACTTATTATATATATACTAAAGATTGGATCAAATATTTGAGGACTATTGTCACTAAACTGTAATCACATGAGAGATTTCCATATTGTGACCACGTTTAAAAGATCAACTCGGATGATTGCATTGCTAAATGAGCTACACACATAATCCACAAACATTAGCACAAATACTCGGATGCTGTACTAGCCTGCACCATCCTGTCATCTGTAGCAAATGCAACAAAAGGAAAGTATTTGCTGCTTTTCTCTGTTTGCCTGCCAAGAAAGGGATTTCACTGAAGAGACCAGGATGAAGAAAATAAAAAAGCAGAGCCGTTTGGCTAAAAGCCTGCTGGATTCTCTGATTCTCAAGGACATTTCTATGTCCTATACTCCACCGAGTCCACCAGCCTTTATCTGAGCCCACCCCACCCAGACCCATTGTATCGCTCCCAGTTGCAGAGAGCTTCCTGCTATTCCAACCCAGCTGCTTATAAAACAGAAAGGCCATGTAAGCCTTTGGAGCTGCAGGGATTGGAGATCCCTGGGGTAAAGCTGGGAACATTCAGAAAAACTCTCTAGTTTTGCTTTTCGACTTTTTTTCTTTTTTATCCTGAGCCCCGTTCTGAAAGTGAAGAGATGTTTTAAGTCGCTCTTCACAGAAAATGTTCTTTTAAAAATGTTGAAAGGCCAGAGAACCTTATGAGCGGTACAGGTCTTATAAAGCTAGGTCATTAAAAGCAAACTATATATCAAGTGGCACTTGGAGCTGGAAGCATTCTGTATGTACAGAGGGTTTCATTAAGTGTATTCATTGGCTGATCTATTCAGAAACATCCATTCATGAAATATGCCAGTGATTCAGTCCTACCCAGTCATAGTTCACATCATGAGCTCCAACCTTCTTAAAGATTTTATCATACGAAACAATTCTGCTTGCTGTATTGTTGCCACATGCAGGAAGCTCCCAATGAACAGACCGTCGCATCTATTTACGTTATCTGCATAAGAGACCCTTTCAACCACGGCCATCAGATATACTGTGCATTCATTACCAGAGACGTCACCTCACCTCTGCACACAGGAAAAGCTTTACAATGCATCGTTTCGTCAAGGGAAGAGCCGATACAAAGACTGATCCTCAGATTGCAGCAGCAGTCTTCTTCAGTATTTGTTTCCACAATGATTCTGTTCCCCGATCCTTTTAGCGCCAGATAGTCTAAGGGTACACCCACATTAAATGTGTAGATTCATGCAGAACCGCTGCCTCTTATTCATTTTCTATCAAATCCCTAGTGACTTTTTGACACAATTTAACTATTTGAAGAGAGACTTCTTGTAGTGAACAGCACCCAAAATGTCAGCTGGCAAGATATTTTGGGAGTTGGGTCCCCCAGCAGATCTTCATTACCCTTGGGGATTATAAAACTGACTAAATATGGGTGCTATGCCAAATATGGCAATAATGCGAGTGCTTCCTTTGCTTTAATTTTAAGGGAAATTGTACCAAATTTAGATATTTGGGTTATTGAACCATTTCTAGGGTCTCAAGAAGGCCAGCCAAGTATTTCATGTAGCTCATTATACCGTGGAAATGGTTCTTCTCATCAAGATTTCGGATGCAGCAGGTTGAGAAAGAGCCAAACGTCCCCCTCATCCACATTCTCCAGCTCTTTGTGGGGGATCCTGAGATACATACAGAAACCCTCCAGCCTGCTCTGAGTCTCCTGCCCACAATACCTCCTAATATGAATGTCTGTCTGTCCTAGAAGAGCGAATCCCTCCTCCATTGGAGTTGGATCCATCTGGCCAACTTAAGCACTGATGCAATCACATACCACTTACACCACACACATATACACACACACACACACACACACACACACACACACTATACTCACATAATTTCTAATGTACGACAAATAAAAGTGTACACGTAAAACACAAAGTGAACAGGGGATGCTTCGTATGCACAATCAGCAAATCAATCTCATGTAACAAGTCACAAACAAACCACTCTGACCACTTTAAGTCGTGGTCGTGGCGTCTGAGTTTAGGTCTGGAACAAACCAAACTCAGAACCCAACATGTGCACAATAATAAAAAGATATTAAGAACTATCTCTGTTTATTGGGATTTGTACTTTTATCTTATCTTTGATTTGGAGTGAAGTGTTATTACCAGCATTTATGAGATGTTTGTGCTTCTCTTGCTTTTCAGATACAGATGGTGCTGTCATGGTTTGCCTCCAGCTTCAGAGTGCTGATAAAACAGAGAAAACAAAACATCTTTTTATTTTTTTGTAAATCTGGGAAGCATTACCACCCCCGCAAAACACATAAGATGGGCACAGAGAATACAATAGGGGGTATATTGGCTTCAACAGCAATTCTCCCGGCAGACTGGACGGTTATTTTTTCCACTCTATTGTTTGTGGAGATGGCAACAATTTCTCCATCTTTATTTTCAAGCAAACGCATTCTCATTTTCAGTCTCAGCTCTCATGAAGTTCAGTAAAGCCTTAACGAGTCATGCAGGGAAATACGAGGGAGCAAATGAAGTCAACAAAGGTGAAGCAAAAACGTGCCTCCATCTTTTTACACACACACACAGAGAGATCAGCCATACCATTATGACCACTGACAGGTGAAGTGAAGAACATTGATGATCTTGTTACAGTGGCACCGCTCAGGGGGGGGAGATATATTAGGCAGCAAGTGAATAGTTTGTCTTCAAAGTTGATGTGATGGAAGCAGGAAAAATGGGCAAGCGTAAGTATGTGAGCATGATGGCAGAATCTCCAAAACTGCTGCTCCTGTGGGGTGTTCCCAGTCTGCAGTGGTCAGTACCGACCACAAGTGGTCCTAGGAAAACCGGTGAACTGACCAAGGCTCATTGTGCGTGCGGAGCGAATTCCAGCCTGTTCGGTCCGATCCAACAGAGGAGCTTCTGTAGCTCAAATTGCTAAAAACGTTAGTTCTGGTTCTTACAGCAAGTTGTCAGAACACACAGTGCATCGCAGTTTGTTGCGTCAGGCTGACCATGCTGACCCCCGTCCACCACCGAAAGCACCTACAATAGGCACGTGAGCATCAGAACTGGACCAGGGAGCAATGTCCTGGTCATGTGGGTGGCCATGTGCGTGTGCGTCGCTTACCTGGGGCAGACATGGCACCAGGATGCACTATGGGAAGAAGGCACACCGGCGGAGGCAGTGTGATGCTGATCTGTGTGTGATCTGATCTGCTGCCAACGTCTTGGTGCCAGATATTTTCCTCTTAAACGACCACACCTGCCAGGGAGGCTGGGGGCAATATATCTGAGTCGCCTGCCACTCTGTCAACAACCAGCATCAAACACAAAGACAGTTGTCAAGCGCCGCCAGTGAAGACCGTTTCCCTCTGTTTTTAATTAGGAGACTAAAAGCAATAGATAAATCATCAGTGTTGCTCTGGATCCACCCTCTCTTCTGAAGACTGAGTAAAAGCATGAACCCTGAGTAATGGGCATCTCTGGTAAATGTTTAAGAACAAAACCAGAGAGACACGGACTAACTCGGCCCGTCTCCTTTGTCACGACTCCAGGCGTGCTGTGAGGAGCGTGCCTGGGATAATGAGAAATGAAATAAAGAGGAGTTGCAGGGAAACCGTGCATGATTGACTGCCTCCTGTGGACTGCAGCACTCAGCAGCTGGCACAGCAGTTTATCAGTCGCAGGTTCTGGAGGAGGCAACAGGTGGGCATTTCTGTTACTCCGATTATGGAATGTGGGAAAACATACTAATGCTGCTTCTGTAAACCGGCAGTTTACATCTGTTTGATGGGGAAACATCAAAAGATTCAAGAGGTAACTTCAGAAAACTCCACCTGCTTCTTATAACCAGAGGACAAGTGGCTTCTTCCTCATTTACAAATAAATTGTTCTTGGAACATTGTAACTTACATATTACTGCCTCTCAGTGGCAAGACTATGTAGTGATTTGCACACAAATTATATGCTTACAGCTGCAACTAACTATATCCATTGTTGATCAATGTGCCAATTTGCTTCTTAATGAATTGCTTCTTAAAATCTACTTTTTTAATCACAAAGCTCAAGTTGACGTCTTCAAACCAAGACCCAATGATGTTCAGTGCACATTACACAAAGAACTGAAGCTGAAAATGACTTTCATGATTAATAGATTATCAAAAGCATGTTGATGCGTGTTGATTAATATTTCTGATAACAACACAAAGAGGTGCTAACAGCACCAGCAGTTTTAGCCGTTAGCTGTAAAACACATCACTTCCTGCGTGTCAGAGGACTTCTCCGTGGAAACCCACTTTGTGACACTAAAAGCTTTCATGACCTGGGTATTGCCTGATGTAGGCTACCATTTTCTACCCCTTCGGTAATGAAAGAAAATATATATTGAAGGACATTCATGGAATACTACAGCCAATCTTCCATGAATAAAGTATAAACTTAGTGCTCAGACGTTCCTGTACAGCTCCTGGACTCCTAACAGCCACCTCAGCAGCATTAAGGACAGATAATAGTTCAATTACAGCTTGGCAGGTTCGCTCTCAGGGGAATCAGCTGTTATCAGGTGATTAGCTCTGATGTGGCTCCATACAGCGACTGGATAACATTCGGCTGCTTCTTAAGTGCGAAGCTTCGCGGCCGATGTTGAACAATAGGAGCAACATGGCTGAGCAGAGACCAGCAGAGGAGACTCAGTAAAGTTTCCTTTAAGATATAGATGTTGGAGCACTCCACTGACATGAGCGGAAAGATAACTAGCTGCCCTCAGGCAAGGTGGATGACTGAGCAGCAAATACAGGATTTATTCATCATGGTGGCCATGATGCTGAGATGTAAAAAGGTATTTCAGTGAAACTATGAGAAGCTACATTTCTGTTAGTTCTCAATCCTAACTGGTGTTGTTGAATAAATATATAGATTTTTAAAGTAAGAGTCTGCCCAGTCTGCTCTTCCATTCCTGCACTGAGAAAAACTTCAAATGCTGCACAGACGCGCGTAATGATGCATCGCTCTGCGCTGAGGTGCCCTGCTTTTATGCTGGATTGTGGATTCAACAGAAGAGGGGACAATTATCTCTGCTGGTGGTGTGGATCTGCTCCATCAAACTGGAGCACACAGGGAAACGTGGATGTAGGGCCTTAATGTATGAGGAAAAAGCTCCACGCTGCGGTGTAACAGGGATGGATTAACTATAACAATACAGAGGATGGTGCAACTTTACACTTGATGCAGAGTGAAATAGGTCGTCATACCTCTTTAAAGTTGTATTCTGTCAGTTCTCCTGCATCGTTGTGATGGGAAGCAGCACCTAGTCCATCTGTGGACTGAGAGCCCAAAGCACTACAAAGTTAAAAGGAACATCTTGTTAACACCAGGCACATAGGATCTATTGAAACACCACTTACATGCAAAATTTCATTCATTGGGCTGGACAAAAAAAAAGGGCCATTTAGTAGCTGTCCTGGAGCTTTCTGGCATTTCATCATCAACTAATGTAATTTTCCCTTTTGTCATTGAAAATAATCTATTTCTTTCTGAGCATTTCAAGGACCTCTCATCAAATTTCAGCTAAAAAGTTGAGTTTAAAGCTCATTCTTGACCTTGGACACAGCAAACCCACCTCAAGGTCCATTTAGTGGCTGTTCTGGAGCTTTCAAAGAATGTCACATGATCTCCAATCGTTGATTGAGCTCCTGGAAAGCTGCTAGACCATGATCTGACATTGTCTTGTTTTTGCTGCTCCAAAGGTCAAAAATGAACTTTGAAACTCAATATTCACAGTAATTAGTTATAAACAGTTCCATGTTTAACCCAAGATTCGTGTTTTGATGGTGATTTTAACAGAACATTGTGTGAGTGACCATAACTCTGTCCAAACTGACTTTGTTAAAGCCGGACTTTTGACGTGTCATGGCAGAAAAAGCTCAGGTGGAATAAACCACATTATCTATGGCTGCATATGTTGGTTGTTCCAGCTACAGGATCCAGATATGGTTACTTACTTACTTACTTACTTTCATAAGTCTAAATGTCACACCATGAAAAAAGGCCGATAATATCCTGACTGGCTGTAAGAGAGTAGACTAGTAGAGATTTACTGATAGAGCACATTTCAAACCAAGAAAACTAGCATAGCATTAGCATTAGACTACACCTTTGCAATGTCACATTTGACCTTACCTTCTCTGTCATATGACGGGAACACCGCGACGTGACGGTTGGCGTGCGCCACCTAGCGTTAATTGTAGCGACCTGTGCGTAACATTCGCAGAACTGCAGCTTTTCCAAACATTAAAACACGGCAGCGAGCGCGCGCGCGCTTTACGCACACAGCTCCTGAGCCCCTCGAGGTGCGCGTGCACACAAGCTGCAGGGCGCGCGCTGAGTTTGATCACCAATTATCACCACTCACCGGCAGCTTCACGCAGCTCGTGGGCTGCTTTTGGTGCGCGTTCACGCCGCAGGTCCGGAGATGTCGGTGCCGTCTCCGCGCGCCCGGTGGCGGTGAGAAAAGTGTTTGTCTCCTAAAAGGAATTCGAGTAAAAAGGCAAAATGTTTAGGTGAGTAACTGGAAATCAATTCGTCTGATTGCTTCATTCAAGCCACCGGTGTTGTGAGTTTAAATGTAACTTTAGACATGTTCAGTAGACTTTAGTAAAACTGTTGTATTTCATAACTGTGGCGTTAAGAGTGTCGATGCTGTGTGTGAATAAGGGAAATCTTCTTGCTGTTATATGTGCGTGTTGCTATGAGCGCGCTCTTGTGTGTCTTTCTAGTAAGTTGAGTAAAAATAATGAACTTTTAATTTACTTGTACCAGTTTTATTTATTGTGTGTTTATCGTGCACATCTGTTCAGGCAGAATAAGGACTTTCTAATATTTTCCATGGTCCTCAAACTGAGACCCAGACCCCGTTTTGAAAGGCTTTTGTACGTTGAGCCCCTCACAATCATACGTGAGTAAATGTATTGTAAGTGAACAGCACAAACCACATTAAACCAACAAAAGGGACTATTTGAGTTTCACCTTTTTAATGTTTTGTTTCTTCTATTCTAAAACTATTGTGTACAGTATGTTATCTGCTGTGGTGGAATAAGTTTCCAGATCCTTTACTCCAGTAAAAGAAGTAATACCACAGTATAGATATTTATGTCTATTATAAGTAAAAACATGTAAAATTACTTAAGTAAAAGTACATAAGTATTATCAGCAATATCTACTTCAAGAATCTATTTCAAATACTTTATATCCTGTCTCTTAGTCTTATTTAGACCGACTGAGCATGTAGATCATACATCTAAAAATCTTACTGCAATGTAACTAAAGATAAATCAGATAAATGTAGTGGAGTAGAAGTTTAAAGTAGCAGAAAATGGCCATGCATAAGTAAAGTACAAGTACCTCAAACTTGTACTTAAGTTAATGCACTTTACTTTCCACACCTGGTCAAACACTACCAGTTTCATTCTGAATTTGCAGTAAAACCATCTTGGTTAGGCATTAGGGGAACTTTTGTTCCTCTATAAAAGCAACCTAATTAGTTTTTTCACAACAGAATTTCCTAAAGTTGTGTTTAAATGCCAGATTGCAAAGCAGACTTAAAGGAAACACTTTTTAGAAAGCTGTGGCGTTGCTTTAAATCATCACAGAGGAACTGAGGAATGTGTTTTTTCTGTACCCTAAAATGCTTCTCAAAGCTTTTCAGATACGCCAGCCTGTGAAAGGAGTCAGAAAAGGCTTTGGGGCAGGAGAGAGAGAGACAGGAGAAAGCCCTGTGTGACACGGCGAGCGTAACCCAAATTAATCTGATTAAAGAATTACAGCATTCCATGGCAGAATCTCACATAATCATGCGGCAAAAATGTAGGTTGACAGTGTTGTAATGTTGAAAGTTCAGCTGCCATGTGGTAATTTGTGCTTGTAACAGCATTCAGAACGGTATCTCTGCTTTATAGATGTCATGCCTAATTACAGATCAGTTATACTGTATCTAGAGAGCTGTCTGCTGGGTAGCCAGTGAAGGCTTTTTTATCCAGGGAGTTTACACACATCCATGCAGGTGATTAGGCAGGGCAGGACCGGTTAATGAGTGCCTAGACCTTGGCAGGAGGACAAGTATACTCAGAAAGAGTCTAAATGTGGGAACATTTCACCTGAATTAAAGAAAAACACAAAATCCAAAAATACTTCAGCTGGGACTGAAAATGAAGGTTAGAGGTGAAAGGTCATGAGCATTTTGTTCTTGAGTTTTGTTCTTTAAAGTGAGTCCAATTATTGTATCTTCAGTTGTTTGACTTTGTGGCTGCTTGTTAAAGTTCAGTGGAATTAATATAATGTTTGTTGTTGGTTGTGGTTGCCCCAATTTAGCAGAAAGTCTCTGCAGAGCAAAAACTGTGTTCTCGTTCTGCCGTATGAAGCGCAAACAAAGGGCTGTACTCAGATAAGGAGTCTTGTGTGTGCGTTGTAGGTGTGCCACATTTAGAAACAGACAAAACACGGCTGATTGTATTCTCCTTTCTATTAGCTCAGATGTTTGGTCCAGAGGTGCGTTGTGTTTCAACAAAAATGGAAATACTCTTGCAGGAATAACCTCAAGTGTGGTGATAATGTCACACTTCTCCGGGTCTGATGTCGCCCAATCAGACTGAAACCAGCAATTATTCTCTCCTCGACAGATGAGCGCCCATCCATAATCGAGCTCAGGCAATCAGCCGACCCTGATTGGACTCTTTTTCCTCTCCAACGAGTTGCTGCCTGCAGCCGCTGTGGGAGCCAGAGTCGCCATGGAGACAGTGGTGATCGTGGCCATTGGGGTGTTGGCCACCATTTTCCTGGCCTCCTTCGTTGCCCTGGTGGTGGTGTGCAGACACCGCTACTGCCACCCTCACGACCTGCTGCACCACTTCGACTCCAAGTAGGTGAATCAGTACAAAGCCTCTAAATGTGTAGCAGAAGTGTTCATCCTGTTTCAGAAGTTTTTTCAGAACTTAAGCTTTTAAAAAATGGTTTTATCTTATTTTACTGTGACTAGTCATGCAACAGGTTTCTCTGCCCGGCCTATGTGCTGTTAGTGCTATAATAGGGTTATTAATAGGGCTTTTTGAAATTATTTTGGGGTAATTTAATGTTTATTTTTATTTATATTAATTAGCAATAGTGGAGAGATCTCAGGAAACGAGCGAGAAAAAGATGCAACAAAGGTCCCTGAACCAGAGATGTTGCAGTTCATTGTTGGTGCCACAGGAGCACTTCATTTATGTACTTTTCAACTTCAGATGGACTTAATTCACCTCAAGAACTGCAGTTTTTTGACTGCCTTTTCATCCAATTTATGCCATTTATACTTCGATTAGTATAAGTTCGATCAATTCCAGGTAGCAAAATCAAATCATCTAAATATTGCTTTCCACAACCTGCAAATATCAAGTACAAATTACTCCATTTGAAGTGGATGTCAAAATTAATTATTTAGCTTCCCCTCCTCACATGGCCAGAGTAACCGGTTAGGGGGACCCAGTACAGTGATTTGCTATTGGACCCTAATTCACGTCCCACCCCATTAGTGGACTTCAGAGACACAGGACCCTTTTATACGACATGGCAACAAGTTAAGCTATCGCCACTAAAACCTGCTTTAATGGTGCAAATTCCCTCCAAAACACATGCAATTAATCAATTCACCGCAGCCAATTTAAATGTAATGAAACTGGGACTTTTTGTGTGCCCCTGGGGAGTAATCAGGCCTTGCTCTGTTTTACAGGCCCACAGTGGATCTGATTGGAGCCATGGAGACCCAGAGTGAGCCGTCTGAGCTGGAGCTGGACGATGTGGTCATCACCAACCCTCACATTGAGGCCATCTTGGAGAATGAGGACTGGATAGAGGACGCCTCGTACGTCTTACTGGTGTTATTGTGACACGCCATAAGTTTAGAGCTTTAGACGTTTAAGTTACGTCTCTGTGCTTCTTCTGTACTTTGTCAGTATTACAGATTGTAATTATTTCTGTGACTTTCTCTCCAACAGTGGATTGGTCTCTCACTGCATATCTATCCTAAAGGTAACTGAATCTCTTACTTGCTCTTTTAGTCCGTTTTCAGTCTATATTTTTATTGCTAATAACATATAATACTTCCACCTGCAGATCTGCCACACTCTGACTGAAAAGCTGGTTGCCTTGACAATGGGTTCAGGGGCTAAGGTCAAAGCTCCAGCCAGCCTGAGCGACATCATCACTGTGGCCAAACGCATCAGCCCGAGGTAAAACACACGCACTGTACAATTCATCAATGTTAACACATTACTGGCTCAGGCGAACCCGTCTCCTCACGTTCTCACTGTCCCGTCTCGCAGGGTGGACGACGTGGTCAGATCCATGTACCCTCCTCTGGATCCAATCCTCCTAGACGCCAGGTAATCACATTTGTTGCCCCATCATTTTAAAACGAGCTTTTTGTATGAGTTTGGCAGCTTAATGCAAAGACCTACTAATTTAATTGATTAGGCATCTGTAAGAGCTGAAGAGGAGCGACCGTTCGACTTGATTTATCCTCCATAATGTAATAAGTTGATATATAATACAAATGCTCGAGTCTCACAGCAAATTGATGCTACCAGGAAAATGTTAGAACTCAAAATGTTGTGTTTTTCATAACTGAATCAAATTGAATTTAAAGTTTCTGCAATCATTCATGTGCTGTGTCATTTCCATGCCTGCTCAGCCCAGCAGACCAATTCTAAGCCTGTTTTAGCTTAACTTTAAAAAGAAATAAGTGCTTTTCATCAAACAGTGGCCAAAAAAAAAGCCAGAAAAATTGGACTTATTTGCCTTTTCTCTTCCCCCTCAGGGCAACTGCTCTCCTTCTTTCTGTCAGCCACCTGGTGCTTGTCACCCGCAACGCCTGTCACATGTCCGGCAGTATGGACTGGATCGACCAGTCGCTCCACGCGGCCGAAGATCATATGGTGGTCTTGCGCGAGGCAGCGCTGGCCTCCGAACCGGAACGAAACATGTTTGGAGCAGACGCACAGCGAGAACAGGCCATCTAGAGCAAACACAAATAACTCCCCCAAACAAACAACAGCAGCCGGGTCGGAAAATATGTCCATTTTATCCTTGAGCTGCCTCTTTTCAAAAATTCTGTACTTAATTGATACTTAACAGGCACATATTCTGCCAGACAGTGTTGAAAAGGCACGCTTAAACTCATCATCCAGTCCAACTTAATAAGGACTCCTCTGAGCGGTAAATAGGCTGTGCTGATTGATGCAGGGACTTGACTCTGTCCCTTATTTTCACTTTCACTATTTTTTCTTCATATTTGCATCAAAACGTGCTGCAGCTACGCAGTAATAACTGTAAAGTAGATGTCACATTCGGAGACGGGGCTTTTTTGTATGTAGCCCTACAGCAGATCCTTTTTGGGAGTCTGTTTTAAGGTGTAATCCGCCTGCAAGTGAAAGGTCTTTGGAAAAATTTCTCCTCAAATGCACCATCACCCAGCAGTCCAATCCAATCTCGCCGGCACCGCACAGTCACATGGAGGCTTAGTCAGCTAATCCATTCTGTGGGAAAATAACACCCAGTTAGCCAGTAAACCCAGAGGGGGTCTAACTCAGTGGACCAATGGAAGACCAACCTCACTTATTTACAATTTTTGGGGTCAGCGTGACTTGTAGAACATCCCTCAGATACTCATACGCTGTTAGAAATCACCGGTCTGTGAGTTTTCAGAGACCCAACACCTTAGTTTCAGCCACATCAGCAGCAGAGTTCAAGTTTTTCCAGTCGAGTAGTGCCCTGTTGTGTTATTGCTGCATTGTATTATGATTTAATGAGGTTGTTATCAACGGAAGAACCTGGTATCTCTTTTAGCCGTGCTAGCAGCTAGGCTCCTTTCTGTCAGTCCACCACTTTGTTCCACACTGAAATATCTCAACATCTACAAAACGGATTGGCACAAACATTTGGACGGAGATTCATCGTTCCCAGAGGATGGATCCTAATGACTCTGGTGATCCCCGAACTCTAGAGCCACCAGCAGGTTCACATCTGTGGTTAATTGAGTGTCTCAACAAATTGAACTGCAATGAAATACAGCACTAATATTCATGTACCACACAGAATGAAACATAATTACTTTAGTGATCAATATAACACCAGTAAAGTTTAATTTGTCCAATACTTTATGCTGATACCAATACTGCTAAGCTAATGGCATTCCAATCAGCCTGTACTTTGTGCTATTTAGCATATGCTAGTATGCTAAAATGCTAAACTAAGATGGTAAACAATACACCTGCTAAACATCAGAGTGTTAGCATTGTCATTGTGAGCATGTTAGCATTATTCTCACTAAAGCCCGACAGAGCTGGATGCATGAATGTAGAAGATTTCTGAAAGTCAGTGCTAGACAGCGAGTCAAGAAACACTTCTTTAATTCTGACAACACAAATGCTTTAAAAAGGCTCAAAATTGATGTTAAATTCAACAGTTGCAGCCGTTTCTATCTACATGTGGCCTTGAATAATAAGGATATTACACGAATATCAAAGTGGAACAAGACATTGCCATTAGCTGTTAAAAGTGTTAATTGATTTTTTCTGTCAGAAAAATTGAGCTTTCACAAACTACTGAGAGACACAATGTGTCTTTATGTATTGTCGTGTTGTGAGGATGTTTTGAACTGTGTGTTGATTGAGGTGAAACAGAATTAGCGTGTTTGTTTTGGGCCAGAAGGATGTTATTGGAGCATGCCTACCTGCTCTTCCATGCATAGCTAATAGTGAATCCCCAAGGAGTCCTAATAAGGCATTACCCACAGTCACAAAGAACACATGGGCTTAGGCTACAATACACATGGCACAAACTTTTGTGCACACAAGGCTGGCAGACAAATGAACACTTCAGCACATCGTATGACACACGACAGCATAGATTACGAAGTCAAACACACTTTTGGTGACAATCAGAAGGAAAGTTAAATCTATTAACTGAAATCGAACTTAAGCAAAAACAGCCGCTCTGAGCATGCAGAGATGTTTTGATGGAAAGATATCGATCTAGGAGGAAACATTTAGAAAGTGGTAGCCTTATTTTCTTTTCTCGGTTACACTGTTTATTAGCATTGATCTTTTTTTGTAAGCACTCCTTCTCATCCTTACCCCACAGTCTGTTACTGATGTCCTTCCCTCACTCCCACTCACCTGTTTTTTTATCTCTCATTGATTTGTACAGATAAAATGAAGTTTCATAGGAAAATGTGTTTTGTTTTTGCTCTGAACTGTAGCTACGGAGAAATCCATGTTTGATAAAAAGTCCGACACTTGTACTAATTTGACATAAATAAAAATGAATTGCCTTCTTTTTATTATGTTGTGAGGAGTCCTTTGTGCAGCGACATGGTGCAAATATCCTTCTGCCGTCTTCCCTTCTCGGTGGAGGAGGAAGTCCTTGCTGCAGCCCTTCACTTGTTTTCACTGTCTACCAAAGCAGCCCTTTGCTTTTCTTCAGATCAATTTGCTTCCAGCTGGGGAGGGAGGCATATTCATCTCTCTTCATTTCCAAAACGGTCTGAAACGTAATTACAGTGATTTTTTTTGTGGAGGAAACAATGTAAAAACCAATTTATATAATCAAATATAAATGTTTAAGTTTTGTCTAAACTTCCTCTCAGGATTCATCATTAAATTACGAACTCGAGTGTGTCTAACTACATTTGCAAAATATGGTGAACACTGCAGCCTGCTGGTTGACAGACATCACTGCATACTGCTCCATCAGTTTACCTGGAAGTCTTGGTCAGACAGGTAGACCTCCAGGTGCTGGGGGTCCACACCTTCAGGTAAGGGGCTCTGCTGCAGCTCCTCCAGAGGGTACTGGGTCTTCATGAGCTGGGCCAGGGCGTCCTGCACCAAGGTCAGCTTCACCCGCCCTGCGTCACCCTGACACACATCAAACACACCACAGAGATGTTGCTATGACTGCCAGCAACAGACTGAATTAATAACTGGACTACAAATTAGGAAATATGGGGGGGGGGGGTTTAGACAGATTCCTGGTATTTGTTGTCGATATTCC